>JAHLSL010000015.1:31544937-31567230 GCA_025920805.1 Petroica traversi
CACCTTGCATTTTTTGGGGAGCTGAGAGCAAAATAACTGAAATAATTCTGGAACCGAGACCAAAATATCTGAAATAATTTTGTAACTGAGAGCAAAATGACTGAAATAATTTTCCTGCTTCTGGAAGGCCTAAAAATGAGCAAAGCTCCTTCCTGAGGTCCTTCCCTACCTGAAAAACAGCATTTTTGGGAGCATCCCAGCACTTGCACTCCCAGCACGTTCAGGAATCAGCTCTGCTGTGAGGCTGGCAAAGCTCTCAGCTCCCAGCCCCTCTTTTGCCAGCAGGAGTTTATTTTCCAGATGGAATTTTGAGCATTTCCAGGTGCTCTGAGCCCCTGCTCTGGGAGCTGGAGTGTGTCAGCCCTCCAAGCTTCCTGGGGGTTGTGGCTTCCTCCATCACATGAAGTGTTTCCAGCTGCTTTTTTCATGTGAAAATTAAAAATTCAGGCAGAGCCTCACATGTTTTAGGGCCTAAACTCACCCACGATTCAATCTGGAGGGAAAAAAGGGATTTATCCAAAGTGTGGCTCAGCTCAGAGCAGGGAGAGAGGACTTTGCTCAGGAGAACCCTGGGCAGGATGGTTGGGAATTCTCATTCCCAATTTTTTTCTGTTCTAACCCTTTTCTCTCAGCTGGGTGGGATCTGCAGGGTGAAACTGAGGCAGCAGCATTCCCAAAAACTCCACACACAAAGAACCCAGGCAGGGAAACTCCCCCAGCCCCTCAGGGGCTCCTCCCAAACCCAGCCCTGGATTTGTAGGATCCCACAGAGGGCTCAAAGCCACATTTCCAAGCCCACTTTTTGGGCTCTCAGGTTCTTTCTGAGCTGTGGCTCAGAGCAGAGAGCAGCTGGGCCACCCCACAAGCCATGGGTGGGGTGCTGGGGAAACCCCAGCAGATGGAAATTTGGTAACTGCAGATGCTCATCTTCAGCTGCCTGCTTTTAGTTTTTTTTGGTTTTGTTATTTTTTTTTTTTTTTATTTTGAAGCAGCTTTGCCTCTCTCCTGAATGTCACCCACACTGAGGGGCTTGAAGAGTGTAAAAATTCCTTTTTTGCTATTTTTTTTTTCACTGCAGGCAACCCCACTCTGACCACATTTTTATTGAACAAATAAATAAATAAATGAGTCACTCAAACCTTTGCTGCTTCTGCTTTTTCTCACCCTGCCCAAGGACTTTTCACATCACCACCCTCTGTTTGCCTCCCACCCTGATCCCAGGGATTATTCCCAAACACATTCCCTGTGCCACAGCATCCCAAAAACTCCCTCAGGCTTCCAGCTGGGAGCACCCCTCGATTTTTTTTTGGGATCACAGATTGACCCAGGAGTTCTGGGATGTTGCTTGAGTGGAAAAACCCCAGAGCAAACACTGGAAACTCTTCAGGCACCACCTGCTCCCCCTCATTCCTTTATTTGTGGTTGTTTTCCTTAAATTTTAGGATGAGGAAAAGCATCCTGAATATTCTGAGGGCCATGGAGCAAAGAAACCCTCCAGTTTTGGTTTTGTCAGATCCTGCAGGAAGCCAAAAGGGGAATTTGCAGGGAATGATTTGGCTCAGAGCAGGAGGATCTGTGAAATTCCTGCCCCCCTCACTGCTTGGAGAGAGTTAAGTGTCCTTATCCCCTCAAAATCAGAGGAAAATGAGGTTTTTTTCAAGCTTTTCAGCTTGTATTCCCTTGGGAGAAATTAATTTTGAGGGATGTGTACACACACTTGAAAATTGCTTAAACTGCAGTTATGGAGTGGTTCTCCAGCAGCCTCAAGAAATGCACTTTATGTAGGAAAAATGGGTATAAATATCAAATTTGAGAAACACACAAATCTCAATGTTCACACAATAAAATAACTAAATTTTGATGCTTCTCAAGTGATCAAAAAATCAGAACTTTAGGGTCAAACCTTCCAGAGGATCTTTGTGATTGTGGCTTGGCCTCCACTTCCAGAGCTCTGAAAATCCATTTTTATTCAGGCCCTGAAATGCAAATTTCCCAAAATCCCTGAGCACAGGCAAAGGGAAAAAAGAGCTTTTCATGCCAGATTTTTTTGCAGCACCAGAGGAAGTTCAGGCTCATTGATAAAGCACAGGCTGGCAAAGCTGCTCACCACCAAAAAACTCCAAGGGTGAAAGGGAAATCCCCAGGGGCAAAGCAGAGCAGAAATGCCAATTACACAGGAGTTTCCTCAGGCCTGCAGCCAATCAGCTCAGCAGAAAACTGCAGAGGAAACTTGAATTTAAAAATACTTGATCTGGTTTGCAACACTCAAGGCAAGGGGTGACCACATTTTATTTATAAGTGCACACAAATTTTATTGAAATGGAAGCAGAGGGTGTTTTTCTCAAGATTAGGCAAGATTTTAGACCCCATAAAACCCTCAATTTTTTGAATGTGCTTATGAGTTTATTATTATTACATTGGTGTTAAAAATGTTGTGTCCTGGAATTCCATTTCCCCTCAAAGTTTAGTTAGAATGGAAGGGAAAAAAAAGGATTTGGAATACAAACTGTGAAAATAAATGCATTTAAATGTATCATTCACCTGGGCAGAATCTAGTACAGAAAAAGCTGAAATGGTCTCTTGAAACGATTTCATTTTTGTTTTTAAGCCAAAGGGGCTGTTGCAAAATGAGGGAAAAACAAAAGGGTGGTCAGGGTGTTTTCAAAAGAGGGTACAGCTCCCACCTGTACAATTTTAGAGGCATTTCTTGGGAGAGAGAGTGAAAAAAACAAAGTTCAAGTTCAATTTAGCTCCCAAAACTGCTGAGTTTGTTTGGGCCCTGTCACTGCAGGGATACTCTGATGCACTGGGAAATTAAGGAGAAAATGAGGCAAAAATCAGTGATAAACTGAATTTTCTGTGCCTTGTGGGAATTTATAAACAATGTCAGTGACCAAAAAGCCTCTAACAAAACCAGCTCCCCTCTGGTTTTTACCTCCTGTCAGTCTCTGCTTGAGGAAATTTTCAGAATTTTGCTTTTCCACCTCCTGACTTAGGTGGGGGGATGGCAAAATCACATGTGGAGCCCACAGGGTGACAAAACTTTCCTTGTGGTGATGAAGAATTCCTCCTCTAGAGGAAAAGAAATGAGATTTTATCCCAGGTATTCCATAAACCCAATGATCCTGCTCACCATCAGAAGATTGGGAAGTTCTGAGCCTAAGGAAAGGCTCTCTTAAATTGTTCTGTTTCCCATTAAAGATTTCATGAAGACAGATTTCAAATTACCAGGAAACAGCTGAGCATGGACATTAAATATTGTCAGACACATTTACTTTTATCCTCACTCCAAATGTTCAGCAGTTCCTGGATTATCAACTTAGACACGAGCAAAAAAAAAAAATAAATTAAATATTGAAAGCATTTTCCTCAGAGAGGCAGAGAAATGTTCCTGGTGTAGCCTGGTGGGTGGTTCTGCTGTCCTGGTAAATACTGGGGAAAATAAATCATTAAACTAAATTAAAATAGCTTAAAATGACAGGGTTTAAGTAGGTAGGTACTGGCTGATGTGAGCAGCAAGCTGGATTCAGGCATTGGAGCAATTTTCCAAGTACTCTGTGGATTGCTGTGCATAAAATTTAGAAACAAATAAATATATTTAAAAAAATAAATTAAATTAGTTTGTATCCCTCTTTTTCCCTTTATGAAACAGAAGTGCTGTAGTGCAGTCTTTACCAGGAATACTGCAAATTAAAACAGAAATAAATAATGAGTTTCCTCATTCAAAAATAAATTACACAGCCCTCACCTGAACAAGAACAAAATTAAAAGAAGGTAAATAAATATTTCTGTGTGAAGAGATCTCTGGTTAAAATTTCAGCCTTATTTTCTGCTCAACTTTTCAACTGTGCCTGAGTTGATCCAACTGAATTCTCCCCCTTCTGAAATTCAAGATTTCTACTGATGGAAAAGAAATGAGAGTTCAGAAGGAAAAGGATTTGTGGGGGATGATCCCAGAGAAAAATGGAGATTCACATCAAGATCTCATGGGCACAACTGTATGTGTAATTTATAGATTATGTTATTTTAAATTGCTTTATCCTGCCTTTTTTTTTAAATTGCTTTTCCTTGACAGAGGAAAAATTGCCTTTTCCTTTTGAAAAAATATTATCAGCAACACCTTTCACTTACACAACCTGCACTTGGAACAAATTAAAATAAATCTCTACAAAGCAGAGGCACAAATTAAAAACAAAATAAATCCAAAATAAATTCAGAGTGAGAGCTGGGGGCTGCAATTTCTCATCTGTGCAGAACCTCTGGCCTTTCCAGCACACAACCTGCAGCATCCTCAGAAAATTAAATTCTCATCCAGCAGCACAAAAAGCAGCTCTGAACTCCAAGTTTTCCCCCCTCTTTAATTAAAAGTATCCAACTAAAGCATTTCAGCTGAGCAGTTCCTGTTTTTCTGGGTCACTCCTGCTAACAGAAGCATTTAGGAATCTCTCCCTGGAAAGCACATGCAAATACACAGAATTAAAATGAAATCATGCAGCTTCTCTCAGCCCCTGCACCATCAGCCTTTCAGCCTCTCCCTGCTGCTTTCACAGGGGAATTGTGACATCTCCATCCTCAGGACACTCTCAGAGCTGGGCTGGCCAAAGTCCTGAGCTCCAAATCTTTCAGAATTCCCCCAGAAACCATCCCAAGAGCAAGCCTGGCTCAGTATTTGCCCAGAAAAATCCAATTTTTCCCACCTGTCTTTCCTCCTCCAGGCGAATCCTCTCCTCTTCTTTCCTTCTTTCCTCCTCTCTTTTTGACTCGAGTTTTCTCCTTTCCTCCCTCTCTGCTTCTTCAGCCTGAAATGAACACCATTACATTTTTAAATACACATTTTAAATTTCCCATTGTGACACCACAAGGGGGTTTCTTATCACCTTTGAGATGCCTGCTCAGAAGGGAACAGCAAAAAGAATAATCACAAAAAGTCATTATCATTCCAGTTCCCCTCCTCCCCTTCAGCACTCTCAGGGTAAATTTAGAAATTACCCTCCTCACTTGTCTTATCAGTTTAATTTTGATTGTGCTTAAGAGCTTTTTAATACATTGGTGTTAAAAATGTTGTGTCCTGGAATTCTATTTCTCCTCAGAGTTTAGTTAGAATGGAAGGAAAAAAAAAAGGATTTGGAATACAAACTGTAAAAATAAATGCATTCAAACTATAAAAATAAATGCATTTACCTGGGCAGAATCTAGTACAGAAAAAGGTGAAATGGTCTCTTGAAATAATTTTATTTTTGCTTTTAAGCCAAAGAGGTTGTTGCAAAATGAGGGAAAATTAAAAAGGGTGGTCAGGGTGTTTTAAAAAGATTTTTTCTTTCAGGCTCTTCAGGATATTTAAATTTGAAAATATATTAAGAGGACGAGCAGAAAATATTCCAGTGGAGGATTTGGTTTGGAGTGTTCCAGAGAAAAAGCCCCATCCAAGGAATTTATGGGAAAATAAAACATGGGAAAATAAAAACCAGTGTGGTTTAAAATGAAACAAAGATTCCTCATTCCACCAACTGAGGCTTTTCCAACTTCATTCAGAACTGCTCAGATTCTCCACAAAAAAAAAGAGAATTAAATACAATGAATATGAAAAGGAAGAAAATGATGACAGCACTGAGTGAGAAAAGGTTCACAATGGAAGTTTCTATATAACCAATAATTAAGTTTATTACCAACTGCTCCATTTATTACACTGGATTTAAACCTCAGGTGACACTGAAATTCCCAACTTGGGATTTCACAAGCTTTTTAAAAGTGTTCATAAAGAACAAAACAGTCTGCAAAAAAAAATCTAAAAAAAATTGAATAACTCCAAGGAAAATGCACAAAGTGCTGCCTGAGAAGCCTCTTGTTTCCCTGGAATGAACAGCAAAGAGCTTCTCATCTCCCCCAGCCTGTAAAAATAATAAATATGGCTAAACACAGATAAAAATAAAGCAAGTTTTGACACTCTGAGAGCACCTAAACCACTCTTCACAACTGCTCAGGGAGTGTGTTTTCAAGGGGAGGCAGTGGAAACACCCAAAAAAGAGAATTCAAGAGTTCAACTCCTCTTCCCACCACAAAACTGAAGGGAAAGAAAATGAGAGATCATTTCCCATGGCCCCCCCTGGGTCAGCAAAAGCTGAATTTGCATTTTTGAGATCAAACAAGTATTTGGTGATGACACTTTTTGTGGCCTGTCCACCCTCAGCTCTGTGCTGGACACGTGGCAGGAAATACTCACCTCTCTCTGGGCTTTCCTGGCTTGTTTCTCCTCTAATTTCCTCTGCTTCTTTGCTCCAATTTTCCCAGACACCTGAAATTCTGGCACCTCCTCAGCATCCTCTTCCTCTGCAACATTGCACAAGGGACAGATTTGAAATCACAGATTTGAAATCACAGATTTGAAATGATCCTGGAGAGACTGCAGGGCTGCCTGGGAAAGCAGCAGCAGCAGATGAAAAAAAAAGGACACACACACAATTCAGACAATTTTAGATAGAGAAATGGAGAAAAAAAAAATAAAATCACAAGAGACTGCCAAAGCCACAGAGCAGGAGTAACAAGGCAAACACTCTCTCAAGTGAAGGCAGATGTAAAAAATTTCCTTGAGCTTTTGAAGGAAGGTTTTTCATAAATATTTCTTGCTTTCCAACAATTAAAAGAGACTTTGTTGATACAGAAATTGTGCTGATGGTTGGCATTTTTTATCTGCCCAACCCTGGCCTGCAGAGACTTTTATTTCCAGTTACCCTCAGGCTTTGCACACCCAAAAAGTGGGGGATTCAGAGGCACCCCACTCATTCAGCCTGACAGAAATCACCTCTCAGGGATGAGGGGAAAAAAATAATCCTTGAAATGCAAATCTTGGGTCTGCCTGCAAGGAAAGGATGTGTAAATATTTGCCTGCTGTGTGACAAATGGTTGTTTGCAGAGGTGATTTCTGTGAGGGAGAAATATGGAGTTATGCTCAAAGGGGGTGAAAATGAGGATTTCTGCTCACTCAGGGAAGGAGGGAAAGCTTTTAAAGGCTGCTCAAAGCTCAGGAATATTTTATTTGCTGCTCTAAATCAGTCCCTGATCACACCAAAGTGCTGGGGACTGAGCTCAGCACTGCCAAGAAATGCTCAGCTCAAACTCCACACATTCACAGTGGTGTCAGAATGAAACCCCTCACACAGAAAAGGATCCCCTTTTTGGGGAAAAGAAAGAATTGGTGCTCTGAGCATCCCCAGAGCCGCTCTGCTCAATGCTGAATTCTGATCCAAACTGGAGATTTGGCAGGGCTGGAGCCAGGAGGTTTTGTGGATGGAGCTCTCTCCCTCTTTTTTTTGGGAACCCAAAAAGCAATGAGACAATGGATGGATGATCTCCCCCTTCTTTTTTGCACAGAATTAAGTTGGGAACCCTCTTGTTTCACTAATTCCAAGACACAGAATGGGACTGTGGTTAAACCACTGAGACACCATGAGAAATAAAATGTACCTGAGAGCTGTGGAGGCTCTCAAATAATTGAGATGTTTTCAGGAGAGGAATTAACCCCAGCCTGGCTGCTGAGCTTGGCTTCAGGGAATTCCTGGAGTCTGATTGCTGACATGATCAAAAGGGTTCCCCTTTCCTGGGATTTTCAGGCCTGACCCAGCTGCTTCTGTGATTTTAATGATGCCTGAAATAACTTTATTTATATTTTAAATACAGCACGGAGGGGAGCTCCAAACACAATGGGTGAGCACACCCAGCACTCAGTTATTACTCCAAAATTAACAGCTCAGGTCTGGTATTATTGTTCAGAAAATTACTTTTAAAACACCATCTCTGACACTATTCCACCTCAGGGCTTCTCAGATTTCATCTATATTTAGATTACCTGAGCCAGAGGTGAGGCAGAAATCTAAGGAAGGTTTGTTTTGAAGGCTTTTTCTCCCAGTCCTGGATCAAACACAGCTTTGTAGTTCAGGAGGATTTGCTTTCCTCCTGTTTGATGTGACCCCTTAATCCCCACTTCCTCCCAGCTTCCCTCCAGCTGGGAGTTACATCCAACAAAAAAAAACTGGGATGGGGATGCAGAGCCAGCACATGAATCAGCAGAGCTGGAAAGGTCAGCAGGGCACGAAACCTGGCTGCAATTAATATATAAATAAATATAAATTACTATATAAATAAACCTGAATGTGCTGACAGTGCCATAAACACATGGTGAAAGCATTTGCTTAAAATTCAATTTGTTGGAATTTGTTGAACAAAATTTGTTGAAATTTGTTGACAAAAATTGTTGAAATTTGTTGACAAAATTTGTTGAAATTTGTTGACAAAATTTGTTGAACAAAATTTCTTGAAATTTGTTGACAAAATTTGTTGAACAAAGTTCGTTGAAATTTGTTGAAGAAAAATCAATTTTTTTTATGGCAGAACAGCTCCACCAAAAGCAGAGAAGGTGTTGCATTCAGCCAGCAATTCTTAATTTCATTTTAATAAAGCAGTGATGGTTTTGCAGCTTTTACTGCTTTGCACACACTCCTGGCTGTGACAGCCCTGGGAGAGTCTGGGGGTGAGTCCAGAGGAATTTTCACTCCCTGTCCCTGAGCTTTGGGTGGGATGCAGGGGGTTCAGTTGAAGGTGATGGAAGCAATTCAGCATCCCCCAAATTCTCAGCTGGGAAACCCCACAAACTGACAGCATTAAACTGGAAGAAAACAGAGTTAGGTGGGATTTTGGAAGGAAATTGTTCCCTGTGAGGGTTTGAGGCCCTGGCACAGGGAGCCCAGAGAAGCTGTGGCTGCCCCTGCATCCCTGGAATGCCCAAGGGATGTCCAGGCTGGACACTCCAAGGAATGAGTTTTCCATCAAATCATCAAATCTGGGTGGGAAAGGACTTTAAAGATCATCCAGTGCCACCCCTGCCATGGCAGGGACACCTCCCACTGTCCCAAATTGCTCCAAGCCCCATCCAGCCTGGCCTTGGGCACCTCCAGGGATGCTGAGAGGAGGCTCCAGGGAATCTTTGCTTTTCCTTAATATTTTGTACATATTGAGAGGCAGCACAGCAGGAAAGCTGTCAGTCACACAGGTGGCTGAATTCCTGCAGATTTACAGGTTTCTTTTTAGAAATTCTTCCCAGTACCATTAGAAAATGTGCTGGAGTGCTGATGTACTCTACCAGGACAGAAATTAGGCAGAATTCTGTGCACAGAATGGACAAAACCCTCCAAAATAAAACAACCAGTATGAGATATTTTAGTTATCCCAGAATCACAGAAGGGTTTGGATTGGAAAGGACCTTAAAGATAATTTCATTCCAACACCACTGCCACTCCCCCCATCCCAGGCTCCTCCAAGCCCTGCTCTTGCTGTCCTTGTTTTGCTTCCTTTGAAATTCAGGGTGAAGCAAGTAGATTCCCATCCATGAGAAGGAATGAGAGTTACTCACAAAAAGTCCTTTGGGCCCAGCCTTATTTACTGTTTATTTACACCTAACAAAAGGAGTAAGGGAAAGATGCCAGGCAAAAGCAGAAGATGTTATTAACACCTAATTAATACCCAACAGAAATGAGACAGCAGCCACTGGAAAGGTGAGGCCATTCCTGACACAGTCCTGTGCTGGCATTAATCACAGCCTAATAAGTAGCCTTAATTTCTGTGTTTTTTTAATTTTTAATTTAATTTGGTAGCTCCCCACCAGAAGAAACAAGAAATGGGCTAATTCAAGCAGACAACACTGAGAGCAGAGCAGTGCAGCAGGGGACACAAAGGACACCAGACCTTCAGAGCAGAATGTGAAGTTTATTCTTTTGGCAGAAGTGAGAAACCACAGAGCTCCCTGTGTGTGCCTGAACAGCATCAGGCACTCACTGACAGCACCAAACTCACTGCATGAGCAGCAGCAAGGCAAAATTGACTTTTGATTCACCAGTTGGGATATTAGTCAAAGTTTAACTGCTCTAGAAAGGTTTTCCTACTGATTAAGCATTAAAATAATTTCAGCTGCCACGCCAATTAACGCAGCTCCATTTCACAAGAACAGCGTGGGACCACATCACTGCTTTCTAAATTTACAATTTTTCCAGATCTTTCAGCACCCAGAAAAAGTGCTTATTTTAAGAGATTTGGGCACAAACACGTTCTGCTTGAACTTATGCACAATATCCATCACTCAATGGGGATGAAAAGTTATTTTTGTGTTATTTTCCCCCAAAAAAGTAGCAGAAAACACTCACACAGGATTTTTTTTTTTAGCTGCAAGATTTGAATGCTGAGCTTAGATGCTACAGAAAGCAATAAAGGGGGTTTTAAAATGCCCAATTATTGTAATTTTAAAAACTTTAAGAATTTTATTTGTTTTGTGCTTTCTTTCTCAACAGTGATTAACAAAAAGAAATTAGTGAGATTCTGATCTCCAAGTCTTGCCATGCAAAAGAAGAGAGCAAATGATAATTTCATTTATGTTGCACTCATTGACTTCTCTTTACCATGTTTTATTTTACAAGCTCAAGCACTCAGACTGTCAAAAGCTGTTGGATTTATCATTGCTGATGCTCTGGGAGTAAAATAATTTAACCAAATGTTCACTGTGCTGGAGATTCCCACACCTGTGCTCAGATGTGCAATGCTGAAAGTTCAGAGAAAAAGCCATGCAGATGCTGGGATATTTAACTTTTTGGAGTTTCATGTTGCTGCCAGAAGTAGAGAGCCCACAGTTTGGGGTAAATAATAAAAATCCAGATTATTTCTTTGAGGGAGTCTTTAGGTTAAAATAAAGGCTTTATTTTAGTAAAGACTTCATTTAAAATAAAGACTTTAGCAGCCTAAACATAAATTGTTATGTTTAGGTTGTTAAAATAACAAACTTCAACATAACAATCCACACAAAGCCCTATTTTTTAGCAACACTTCCTGCAACAAGGCAGAAAGGTCATTTTTAAGATGTGAAAATGAGTCTTTCAAAAGAAAATCCTTCAAAAATACTCCTGGGAGTGGCCTGGGCTGCTGAGGCTCTCCTGGCACATCCTTCCCTGTTGCCCCTTTCCTTCACCCACAGCCCCAGAGCATTCCCAGTGCTCCCAGTTCTGCTGGATACTCTGGAAAGTGCTGGCATTTCCCAGACAAGCCTGGTGCCATGATTTAGGGCAGTTTAATCATCAGTTTCTCCCTCCTTCACATCTCAAGACACCCCTTCAGGGGCAGAAAATCCTCACTCTCGTTGTTTTTGCCACAGCAGGATCAAGGTAACCCAACTGTACCTGCTGTTATTTCATCCCCGCTCGGGAGGAAATGACATTTTTGATGGAAATATCAGATGGATGGGTCACTTTCTGCTCCAAAGTGCAGACTCAGAGAAGCACCTTCTTCACTTCTGAGCCTCCTGCAAAGCTCAAGGACAATGAGCAGGTTTGGAGGGACAAACTCAGCTGGACGAGTGCTCTTTCTGCACAGAGCAGCAAACCAAGCAAAAGCTTTCAATAAAACACCCTCCTGTCCACCCAGAGGAGAGCAGAGTCCAGTGGATGCACTCAGAGAATCAGTCAGGCAGAGCAAGAGCCAAGCACACGCTCCTTGGATGGTAAATAAAAGGGATTTGAAATTGGAAATGGGTGATGTTATTTATTTACACTACCCCATGCCCCAGACAACCCTCAGTCCAACTCTAATTCATCCCCTTTTCCCACTGCTTAGCTTGGCCTCTCTTGCCCTAAATGATGAATGCCTGAAATCCTCACCCATTTATGCCTTGCAGCATTTTCATCCTGGCTGCAGCCAGGCCACAAAGCCACCTCTGTCTGGGTTCAATTTAAATTAAGACACACAGAGTTAATGAAGTCTGGCATCTCAAGCAAACCACATGAATACACAACTCTCCTTCCAGAGGGAGAGGAGCAGGCACCCTGCTCCAAAGTGCAGAGCACAGAGGCTTTTAACAAAACTCCCAGATTGCAGAGGCTGCAGGAAAGGCAGGACTGTTGTGGCTGGAATTAAATTGAGCAATTTCAGGCAATCAAAACCATTTTTCTAAAGCCAGCCTGAAAGTCACGCTGGTGGAACAGCTCAGGGGTCTCAACCATTTTGAGAATTACTTTGTCACCAAGGGGAACATCTCCCAACAATCCCTGGGCATCAGAGGGTAATTGCAGGTGCTGATGTTCCCCTGACAGAGACCTCCTTGGAGCACCCAATGCCCACTGAGAAAAGTGGTTCAGGGAACTGGGGCAGGGTGGGCACAGCCCACATGGAACTCAGAAATCAGGAACCCAGCAGCTGCTTCTCACCTCACCCCAGAATTACAGAATTACAGCCTGGTTTAGCTCCACTGGCAACAGGGTAGATTTGAACACTACAAATAATCCTTTACTACCCCTTTCTGTATTAAAGGATTCCTCATTCAGACTTGCAGTAAGATTTAAGCTACAGAAGGGACAATTAGAAATTTTTAGGATTCCTGGAGCTCAGGAATCAGGAATCCAGCACCTGTGGGTTTTCTTTCTGGATGGGAAGTCAAGATGTTTGGTGCTGCCCTATTTTCTGTCTGTGACAATCTATAACTAATTTCATTAGTTATACCCCAGCAAACTATAAAGAATTACAGCTTGGTTTAGCTCCATTGGCAATGGGCTAGATTTAAACCTTGCAAATAATCCTTTACTATCCCTGTCTGCATCCTTATCCAGACTTGCAGTAAGATTCAACTACAGAAGGGACAGTTAGAAATTTTCAGGGGCACCTGCCTGGGGCTGTCCCACAGCACAGCCCACATGGACTCAGGAATCAGGAACCCAGCACCTGTTGGGTTTTCCTTCTGGAAGGAAAGTCAAGATGTTTGGTGCTGCACTATTTTCTGTCTGTGACAATCTGTAACTAATTTATAAGTTATACCCCTGATGCCTTTTCCTGGTGTTAGGAAAATGAAGCCAGACACGGTTAAAGGGGTTGGGGTCTTTCCCTCAGTATTTTAATCAGGATCCTGTTTGGTGCATCCACTTCACCCAGGTGACAGCGTGGCAAATGCACCCCCATCACTCACACACACCAGTTCTAGACTTTACACAGCACAGATCCAACAAGGGGCCCAATAATGAGGTTGGGCTGGGCTCAGCTCGAGTTTCCAGAATCCTCCTGTCAGGAGACCTTGGGTTCCTGAGCCAGTGGGAATGTTTGGTGTCCCTGGCTCTGCAGCTCTGGGCTGTTCAGTCTCAGGCCTGCAGAACACTTACAGAACACTGAGCACTGAACTGAGTAAAAGGTTGCAAGTGTGCAAGCTGCTGATACTTGTGGGTACAGAAGAACTGTGTAAAAGGGATAGAAAAGAAAAGACAAAAAATCATTCTGGCATCACCCCAGCAAGGTGAAGAATTACAACTTGGTTTAACTCCACTGGCAATGGGGTAGATTTGAATATTGAAAATAATCATTCACTATCCCTTTACCAGACCTCCAAGTGAGATTTAAGCTCCAGAAGGGACAATCAGGAGTTTTCAAGGTTCTGATCTTGGTGCCCAGGGTTTGGGGTTGTTTCTCCTCCCCCTTTACTCTGTGAGAGATTTGAGTCCTGGCACAGGCAGCACAAACCGTGGGCTACAACTTCACCCTCAAAGCTTCTTTCTCATTCTGGAATTGAAATCTGATTGTCAGATGGAAAACAGAAAACCCTGGTGCTAACCACAACTCCAAAGCCTGCAATGCTGCTCTGTGGACATTTCCCAGAGTCAGCAGAAGCAGCTCCCAACAGGCAGAACTCTTGGGAGGCAACAGCACTACCTGAGTCCAGTTTGTGACTGTCACAGGGACTCAGGGGTGGTCAGGGCACCCTCACACCTCCCCTGAGGTCAGTGCTCAGTTTCTTGCAGCCAAGGGTTGGTGAAAAAATCCCTTCCTGGCAGAAGTCAGAGACACAGAGAAGGATCAGGCAGCTTTGCCCAAGTTCAGCACGAGCCCAGAGTGGAAATTCCACACACGGAACAGAAACTGAACAGTAAAACATTGCAACAAATTCAAACAGCAACAAAAAAAATCTACTTCAGCTGCAGATGTTCAGAAGTTTGCAGAGCATTTACAAGGCAGGAGTGGAGAAACCAGGCTGGCTTGGGTTTGGTGTTTCTGTCTAAACTGACAAATAATTTTGCTCTTCAGCCCTGGTGCTGCACTGGACTCTCTTCCCATGGAATCAAGGAATTCTTTAGCCCAAAACTCTGCTGTGGAGAGAACTTGCTACTCAAATTGATTTGCTGGATCAAATGCAGGCAGCAATCAGGCAAAACTGCTCTACACTGCAGTGACACAGAGAAAATGCAAAAAGGGGATAAATCCAAGAGTGATTCCAGGCTTGTGGCACATGTCCACAGAGAAGGCTTTAAATCATGTAACACATCCTTTGGGAAGGGAAAAACCCCAAACCCACACTAAGACAGGTAGCTCAGGGCCAGGCTGAAGGATTTGCAGCACAGAGGGTGGCTAATCCCAATTAATAATGGCCACTGGTCACTGAGCACCTCAGAGCTGGGGAACCAGGGCCAGATGCTTCTCTCCACAGCTCCTCTGCTCCAGTCTCCAAAGGCTTTGGTGTTCCTGCTGTGCACCTGTGCTCAGCCATTTGGGAAAACCATCCCAAAAAATGAATAAAACCACCCAGAGAAGCAGCACAAAGCAGCAGCAAAGAGCAAGAAGCTGTTTTAATTTGGGCAAGAAATTAGAGAAAACAAACAAAAGAAGGCATGACATTTCAAAGGGAACTTCATGCAAAAGCAGCACTTGCATCTGATGTGCAGAAAGCTGCAAAAGAATTATTTATAAAGCCCAATGACACAGATTCTTCTATTGCTAAAGTGACAAAGTAAGATAAGATAAGATAAGATGAGCTGCTTGCTTTGACAGCTTCACTGTCGGCCTTCAGCATTCAAACATTTGATGTCTGGAGTTGAAAACCAAGTATTTTTAGATTCCATTTTCTTTCCAGGATGTTATCACATGAGAAGAAATAACCCAAGCTGGGAAGTTCACACCTGTCCATTCTCCATCTGTGAAAGTGCTGAACAGAATCAGCTGGAAAATCACATTCACTTGCCAAGGTGAGGCTTTCTGCAAACTGCAGGGCAAGGAAAGCTGAACAAAGTGCAAACAGTCCCTAATGAAGGTGCCACAAAAGTGTGTGCTCAGTCCTTTCACCTCCTGCACACCACAAAGACACCCTGATCTCCACTGCAAACTCAACTGCAGCAAAAGCCCACTTGAGCAGAAAGCCTGAACACTTCACCCACGATCTGAAAGCAGAAAGAATCCAGGGGGGTGAATCATGGTGATCTCATCTCTCCAGCAAAAAAAGAGAATAATGTGTGAAGCTTCACCAGAAAAGGGAATTGTACTTACAGGGTGCAGAGAGATGTTATTTATCACTGTATTTTGGTCCACGACCACACCACAGAAATGGAGCTGTAAACTGAAAACCCAGCAAGGGATTTACCCAACTCATTGTCAACAACCTGCTGGTAAAATGCTGCAGTCTGTGCTGACCTCCAGGTAATCCACTTGATCCTCACCACCACCTGGATGGCTCCTTGGAGAGAAAACTCCACATTTTGCAGAGTTTATTTTGGGGAGTTAATACTTCCCACCAATTTGATAGAATTCAGTATTTTACTACAGCTTGTTACTCAATGCAAGGTGTGGATTCTGTGTTCTCAAATTTGATTAAATTCCCTGCATGGCTAAGCAGGAAACACAAAATATTTTAGGAAGGATGGGAAAAGTCTGGCAGCACAAAAAACCAGGACTCACCTCAGGAGGAGGCAGAGCTTCAATGTAAGGGATATTTGGAGAGGTGAAATAAGGAGAGAGAACAGATTACAACCAAACTGTAAATAACCCATCAGCAAAACTCAACAACTTCCTCCAGCTCTGACAGCTGCTGGGAAGGTTTGTTTTGGGGTCTGCAGGACCAGAGTTACCTTCCAGCCACTCCTCTGCCTGCTGGGCTCTCCTCTGGGCCATCAGCCTGCTGCCCATGTTCCTGCGGCGCCGGGGCATCCCCTCTGCCCGCTCCTCGCCGAGGGGTCTGGGCCTGGCCCCTGCTGCTGCTGCTGCTGCTGCTGCCACATTCTGCTGGTGCTCCTCATCAGCTGCAAAAAGAGAGAAAATATCTTTGTTAAAGCCAGCTTTCCCTCCTGCCTCCATTTCTCACAGCAAGTGCATCTTCTTCCTGAAATATTCTGATTTTTTAATTTTCATTTTGTGCTCGCGTGACTTAGATTCAGCTGATTGAAAGCTCGGAGCACGAACGTTGCAGAGAGGAATATGTAAATTATTACACGTGAAACAAACCCTGAGGAGCAAACAAGGATCAGAAATCACAGCTGAAATAAACACAGTTACGGGGTAACTTCATTCCACCCCACTGATTTAAACTCCCAAAACACAGGGAGGTACAAACAGGTCACTGCACCTCTCACTGCCATCCTCTCTGCATATACTGCAGTTACTAATTAAGACCTGGCAAATTAGAATATCCCATCAGAAGCAGAACTGACCAGTGGGTTCATTTCAGAAGTTTTCTATAGAAACTCTCAGGTATTTTTTTTTTTTGAGGCCTCCTCCTGCTCTTAACTATGGCAGTCATGCCCAGAAAAATCAGGTCATGGTAAAATATCATCATACTTGATACCTGCTTTGCATATTCTGCTGATAAGCCTAACTGGTATTTGTGACTAGCTCAATTCTGCAAAGTATTAACTCTTAAACCTTAATTCAGGCAAATATCAATATGCTCCCGTGGAAAACTGCAGAACTACTCACTTACTCCAACTCAGGACACATTTATTTTGTGCCCTGCCAGATTATGTTGTGTCCCAGCAGGAGCAGAAAATGCTTTACAGGAGCAGAAAACGTGGCAAGCCTCCAGCATCCTCTGATCCAAACAAAGCCTTCCTAAAAAAGCTCCTGTGAGCATATCTCCCATCAGAAAATGAGATTGGTTCTGACTGAATCTAAGGTGTGCCTGCAGCTCACCTCAGTTATCTCAGCCTTCAAAGCCTGACTTTGGGGCTGATAAGGACAGGGCTGCACAGCAGAGCCACCCAGGGCAGGCTGTGGCTGCAGAGCCCTCAGCAGCTCAGGCTGCAGCAGCAGAGATGGCACAGGGCTGTCAGCAGCCCCACACAAACCTCAGCCCCACCACGCTGTGACATTTGGAACTGAGTCACAGCCCTGTCACCCTCCTGGTCCCATCAGGGCTGGGAGAAATCACCCAGTGCAGGCTCCAGAGATGCCATCAAGCAGCTTCAAAGCTGGCCCAGTCCTGTTCACAGCTTATTTGGAATGCTGGAGGAAACATTTTCCTGCAGAAATGTCAAAAAGCTTTTTATACAAATGCAGTATTTATCTTCCCGAGTTCTGGAGATATTCAATTCAAACCTCAGCATCCTTTCACCTGCAAGCTTCAGGGTCTCTCAGTAATTCCCAAGATGGTCCTGCCCAGCAGCTCAGCTGTGCAGTTCCAGCACTCATTCATTCTGCTTTTGGTTCCTCTTGTCCTGTGAAACAGAGACTGCTTTGCATTTTATGAAAGAGGAATCTATTTATAAGCAGTGTATTTATTTCAAACCGAGGAGCTCAACCCTCCTCAGCCAGAGAAAAACACGTGAACCAAGCTCTCCTCTTTTCTCCATTTAATTCTCTACAGGAAACTCAGTAATCCCTCACAGTGACCAGTGTGGAGTGGGCTCAGGACATTGTAAACCCCACCAAACCCAACCCAAATCATGGTCAAACACACAAGGCACTGGACAGTATTTGTCACATCTCCAACAGCAGCCACCAAGCCACTATGGATTGTCATTTAGTAGGAAAATAAACGTTTTAATGAAAGCTTTTTTCTTCCTTCCAGTCCCTAAAATACTTCTCCTGATGCACATCCTTTTTCAGCTCAGCTGGCTGAGCACGAGCCAGTGGCACCTGCCTGTGGCAGCACTGGGGTGGCAGCAGGGCCAGGGCAGTGCCCGTCCCCTGGGCTGGCACTGCTGGGGACAGTTTTTGGGCCCTTCACGACATGGAAGACATTGAGGGGCTGGAGAGAGTCCAGGGAAGGGTCTGGAGCCCCAGGAGAGGCTGAGGGAGCTGGAAAGGGGCTCAGCCTGGAGCAAAGGAGGCTCAGGGGGGACCTTGTGGCTCTGCACAAGTCCCTGACAGGAGGAGGCAGCCAGGGGGACAGGGACAGGAGGAGAGGGAACGGCCTCAGGCTGGGCCAGGGGAGGTTTAAATTGGATATTTGGGAAAATTTCTTCATGGAAAGGATTGTCCAGCCCTGGCACAGCTGCCAGGGCAGCGCTGGAGTCCCCATGCCTGGAGGGATTTGAAAGCCCTGTGCATGTGACACTTGGGGACATGGTCAGTGGTGGCCTTGGCAGGGCTGGGAGAATGGTTGGACTGGAGGATCTCAGAGGGTTTTTCCAACCTTCTTGACTGGAGCTCCTGTTTGCCAGGCACTCAGCTGGGCAGTCATTTGGAAAACATGAACATTATTCATTGCATTTCTTCCTGTCCTTTACAGGAGGAGGAGAAAATGCTCATTTGCTCTGCTGTGACACACCTGCACCTGCTCCCTCAGGGTCAGCCTTTGCCTACGTGACTCCAGACACAGAATTTGTTGCAGAATGCTGGAAGTGAAGCTGTGCTCTCTCCCCGAGCTGTCACACACCGATGGCACACAGGGGAGGCTTCACACAACAGAGGACACACTGCAAAATCACTTCTGCTTCCTCTTGGAACTGGACTGACCATCAGATCTGAGCTCTGAATGATTTGCTCTGGGGTCTGGCCCTGCTGGTTGGTTTTTTTTCACCTCCCCCTGCAGCACAGGGCGGGGTTTGGCTGCTGCTCCTATCTGAACACATCTCTTCATTTTCCTGGAGCTGCAGAGGTCTCAGCAGTGGCACCCCGGGCGAGTCAGATCATGCAGAGATTAATCACACAGGCACTAATTAACCTCCATCCAGAGCCATCTGAGTGAAAATTAATGGCCAGCACTAAAGAGGTGAGCCAAGCTTTGCAGAACACAGGCCAGACTGAATTAATGAGATAAACCCCTCAAATTAACAGGTAATACAAACAAACCAACAGCTGTCTGGGAATTGGACATGGGCTCAGTTTGTGTTTGAAGCTGTGGTGTCCAGGGTCTGACTCAGCCCTCAAAACCAAGAATATTTCTGTGCTGGGCACAGCAGCTCTGCCTGGGTGTTCAGGAAGCATCAGTGCAGGCAAGAGATTATTTATTTCAGCTGACTTGGCAGCCAGGGCACAGCAGCAGCTCTGAGACTCTGCCTGTGTCTCCTTCCTGAAGGGAGAGACAGCACAACTGTGCTCTGAAAGCAGCAATCCTTCCTGAACTGGATGTGGAGCAAAAACCACCATGGAACCTTTCAGAGCAGAGATCAAGACTTCATTTTACACTCTCCAGGCAGAAATCTGCCCCTTCACAAAACTGTGCAAACTCCTGCTGGGAGCAGAGCTGCTTTCCTTGAGCAGCAGCCCCTTGCCTATCACACACCACCCTCTCAGCTCCACCAGGTGACACCTGGGCTGGCAGGTTCTGTGGCATTTCAGGAGGGACAGAGCTCCACCTGCTGTGTCCTCACACGTGGTGGCACTTCCCACAGGCTGGTGGCACTTCCCACAGGCTGGTGGCACTTCCCACCACACTGGTGGCACCCTCAGCACCTTCTGTCTCCCTGCAAACCCTGTGAAACTCAGAAAAGGATTCAAAATTCAACAGGTGGAAGGTGCTTTAGCCCAGTGCAGTTTATCACAAAGGAACGTGGCAGCCACGTGGAAAATCTAGAAATGCTACTTTTTTTTATTATTATCAGCAGAACAAGTCCAGGCATGATCCTGCTGGAAATACTGCTGCTCCAAGTGACCTTTCAAAGGGAATACAAAGGTACAGGATTTACCTCTCCTGATCCTCAGCTCCCCAAAGCAGGCGAATCTTGAACGTTTTTAAAAGCCACTTTCCAAGACAAAACACAAAAAGAAGCTGCTGCCTCAATCCCTGCACGTGAACAAGAAAAGTGAGAGCTCCCACCACTTCTTTAGGTCAAATATCCCTGGCTTTGAGTCCTTTCCATGTGGAAATACAGATTTATTGGCAGAATTGTGGCAGCTTCCATTGTCCACCTAAGAATATGGAATGGGAAAGCAAACTAATGCTGAAAACTGAATTTTGTGGCTATTAAATACACCACAGTCCCAGCGGTTCTGAAAAATAATTTCTGTTGTGTACAGAGAACAAAGTCACCCCCACCAGCTGGAACTCTGTGAGGGGCTTTATCATGACAGAAAACAATATAGTAAAGTCAAAAACACCTTAAAACCCCCAGCAAAAATGGCAAGACCAATCTGGAAATGTCAAAAAGTTCCCACTAAAAAAGGCTTCAAGACAATTAAGTTGTCCTGAATATAAATGAACTTCAACCAACTTGCTCAAAATCAATATTAAAGCTTTTTTTTTTTAATAATTCACGCTATTTAAAACAAATGTTTGGGCTTCAATTTAGAACTTTGAATGCTTAAAGAGAAAAGAAATCCCAAGCCCCACCAACCCTGATTTATCTCAATCATGACAGGAGTTAAGCTCAGGAAATGATTAATTTGTCCAGGACATGCACCCCTTTTACCAAAAGTTCATCTCTTCATTCACAGGAAGAATGAAATTATATCAGTTTCCAAATCTTTCCTAGAGAAAGATTTAGACCAGGTCTGTGTGAGAAATGTCTTGGAAAATTTAATTATTATCAGCAAAACCTGCTTTTAACACAGAGTCTTTACCAGCACAGTCTAACACTGAATAACTGTGTTTATACTAAAGGTGTGGTGGTTTTTCCTCTTAATTAAAAATTTTCAAAGCAACCCTCCCTAATGAAAAATAATGCAAATTCTAACCCCAAAACACCCCAAAATCTGTAGAGGTATTTAATACAAATTCTAACCCCAAAACACCCCAAAAATCTGTGGAGGGATTGACCAGCTCAGAGTTTGTTCTGGTTAAATATCTTGACACCAGGCAGCCAAATCAACTCCTTCCTTCCAGTGTGAGAACACAGCAAGGTCAGAGAGTTCACCCCACACCTGACTCCTTCCCACAACACTCAATTCCCACCCACACAAGGTCACTTCCTTGGTTGGACTCAGTGATTTTAAAGGTTCTTTCCCAACCTAGATTTTTTTTTTTCTCTGATGTAACACAGGGCTGGAAATGCTGCATCATCCACAACACCTGAGCTGTCAGGGGTGAGCTGGAAAAGCAGCAGAAGTGGGACATGGCACAGCATCGAGTCCAGATGGCTCTGGAATATCTCCAGTGAGGGAAACTCCACACCCTCCCTCTGTGGGGAATCTGTTCCAGTGCTCTCAGGAAAGAAATTCTTCCTCATGTTCAGCTGGAACTCCCTGGGATCAGTCCCTGCCTGTTCAGGTTGTGCCACTGCTGGGCCCTGCTCCGAGCCCTCCTGATGGCCATGGATGAAGTTCCCTCTCAGTTTTATTTTCTCCTGAACAGCCCCAGCTCCCTCAGCCCTTCCTCATCCTCACGGCCTCTGCTGGACCCACTCCTGCTGTCCTGAGGAGCCCAGAGCTGGACACAGCACCCCAGATGTGCCTCCAGGGCTGAGCAGAGGGGCAGGAGCACTCCCTGCCCTGCTGGAAACGCTATCCCGAGGAACCCCAGGATTTCTTCTCGGCACTGCTGGCTCAGAGACAACTCGTTGTCCACCAGGTCCTTCCCATGAAGTCAGGCCCCAGCCTCTGTCAGTTCTCAGGGTGCAGAACCTTGAACTTGTCTGTGCTGAATTTCAGAAGGTTTTTCTCTGCCACTCTCTCCTGCCTGTTGAAGTCCCTCTGAAAGGCTGCACAACCCTCAGAGACATCAGCCATTCCTTGTCTTATATCATCACCCAACTTGCACCGACTCCTTTGTCCAAGTCGCTCCTAAACAAGCTACAAACACAAAGTACAGAACCCTGGGGGACACCACTGGTGACAGACCTCCACCTACCCCCTGTGCCCCTCTGGATCTGTTCTCCATTTCCCTCCCAATTCGCAGGAACCTCAGGGACACCTTCCCAATCCCAGAAGAATCCCTGACAGAACCCCCGACAGAGAAACCAAACTTCCAATCCGGCGCCCCTCACCCTGGGGCCGCCTCAGGCCGGGAACCCCCAGCAGCACGGGCACCAGGCCTCAGCGCCCGCACCGGACGGAGAGCAGGGTTAAGACACCGGACACCCCCAGAACCCCTCCAGGGACCCCCCAAAACCCCTCGGGACCCCCCAAAATCCTCGCTCCCCT
>JAHLSL010000015.1:31567630-31584703 GCA_025920805.1 Petroica traversi
TGATCCCGCACCGAGTCCAACCCAGGCGAGCCCTGACAGCTGTGGGGTGTCCCTGGGAATGATGAAATTAAAGTTAAACATCCGAGTAATTTCTGCCTTCTGCCTTTAGGTCTCTGGAATTTGGGAGTGGGATGGAGCTGCCTGGCTGAGGAGTGAAGTCCTGACCTTGCCTGAAGCAAATGAGCACAAAAGATGCAGCAATTTGCACTGGAGATGGAGAACAAATGTCCCCCCTTCGCATGGTCACCCACTGTTAGATCTGAAAGTGTTTGTCAGGCTCTGCCCCAGTCCGATGAGTGAGAAGTGTTTTAAGCTTTACCCATCTTCACTTTGTAAAGTTCTGGCTGACCAAGCCCTTTCTTGCTTCAGAAATGCCTTCACTGGGGCTGTTTAAAATCGCTCGTGGTGGGGGGAAGTGCTTTAATAAATTGAAAATACAGATTGGTGGCTGTGGTGATCAAAAGCTCTGTTTTAGCTAATTAGTCACTGCTGCTTGTGTCCCTGTCACGAGTGGAGAGGAGTTCAGCTCTGTCAGCACATGAAAAGCAGCTTCTGCTGAGGGATTTGCCGAATTTTAGCAATGAAGAACCAGCAACATTAGAGTGGGAAGTTCTCAAAAAGGAACTGAACGGCAGGCTGAGTGTTTCATGGCAAAGTTTTATTTTAGTAATAGCCTTAAAAAAAATACCTGATTTCGGGGATCATTCACAGGATCCTAGAATGGTTTGGGTTAGAAAGGACATTAAAGCCCTCTGTTCTACACCTTCCACTATTCCCAGGCTGCTCCAAGCTCTGTCCAGCCTGGCCTTGGACATTCCAGGGATCCAGGGGCAGCCACAGCAAATCTGGGAATTCCATCCCAGCCACTCCCCGCCCTCCCAGGGAACAATTCCTTCCCAAAATCCCATCTAACGCTGCCCCTACAGCCCTAACAGGGAGATGATGTTCGGGACGGGATGTCACCTGCTCCTCTCCGGGCTGCAGAGGGAGCAGAGGAGTTTTTCCTGTAGGTGTCACCAATATCCCGTGTAGAAACCGAGCTTGAACTCCCGAGGAAGGACGGAACACGCGATGCTCAGGTCAGGTTGATGCGACACCACTCTTCTGAAATATTTGACATCCCTCGGGTTGTGTTTCACAGAAGCCGGTTTGGGGTTTGGTTTTTTTTCCTAATTTAAGTCTGGCAAAATCCCTCTGGTTGCCTCAATAACCGTGTAGATTCCAGAGGATTTGGGGGCTGGCTTTCTCCCAGGACACCGGGAGAATGTGTGAAGGCTGTGATGAGCTGTGGGTGGTGATTGAGTTTAGTGACTGCTGCTGGAGCGTGACTTGTTCCACTCAGTCATGCAAACGCTGCAAGAATATCCTGGAATCTGGGAATGATTTGGGTTGGGAGGGACCTTAGAGATTATCTCGTTCCACCCCCTGCCATGGCAGGGACACCTCCCACTGTCCCAGGCGGCTCCAAGTCCTGTCCAACCTGGTCTTGGACATTCCACGGATCCCAGGGCAGTCACAGCAAATCTGGGAACCTTTGCCAAGGCTCCCCACCCTCATACGGAACAATTCCCTCCTTAAATTTAATCTAAATCTGCCCTCTTTTAGTTAAAAATGTTTCCCCTTGTCCCAGGAGTTTTAAATCTTTAATCACAGTAATCCAATATGGAATTTTCTTCAACAGTATCTGATCCCAGTACACCCTGTTTAAAGGGAAAACTGGTCTTTTTTTCAGTTTATTGTGACAAAAGGTCAAATAGCACATCCCCCTCTCAAACACCTCGTTGTGTACAAGAACTCCATAGAATCACAGAATCATTAAAGTTGGAAAAGACTTCTTGGATCATCAAACCCAACCATTCCCCCACTGCCAAAGCCACTACTGAACCTCTCCGAAATTCCCCCTCAACACCTAAAATCCCTTTAATTTAAATCCCTGCAGGGCTGAAGGCACATCCATGTTTGAGCTCTGATCCCTTTTTTGTAGCAGCCGGGAGGACTCTCCCTGCTGGCAGGGCTTCGATCCAGTGTCAGGTATCGACGGCCGCTAATGAGGCTCTGAGGAGCGGCCGTTCCGTGCTAATAAACTAAAGTGCATCCAGGAACTCGGTGTTATCCCGGGCCCTGGGGCCAACTGGCACAAAACGCCCTCCTCCACACTTGTCAGCCTTCCTCGCCTTCCAGGAGAGGGTGGCTGGATGCAAACTGCTGCCGGGAGCTGTTCCTGGACTGCTCCGTGCCTTGAACCGGGAATTGTCTAGGAAAACGCAGCTTGGCACCCGAGTTTGTGCAGAGGGAGGCTCAAACCATTTCCTCCCATCCTTATTTTCCTTATTTCCCAGCAGGGACGCGACCTTCGTGCAGCAGGATTTATTTACAGGAAGAAGTCCTGCAAGTGCTGCCTCTTCCAGCTCCCTCCCACTTGGATATGGACACCTCGGCTGTTCTTCCAGCTCCTCTCCAAATGTGCTGATGGAGGGGAGCGTTTCTGCATCGCTCCTTTGTGCCAGGGGGACTTTCAGGAAGCGTTCTGGATTGCAGGATCTGGGAAGGAGCTGCAGTGCCAAAGAGCTGCGGATTATTTTATAGTTGCAGGGCTCGGAGCTGGCGATCCTAAATGTGGGGTGAGCTCCACCCAGGACTGCACCATCTGGAGCTCAGCACCTCCCCAAAGCCTCTGGAGAAGCTTCTGAGATTTGTCTTGTTCTGTTGAGGCCCTGCTGCTTCCTTCTCACTGGAAGGTGAAGACCATCTCTACTTGTGAAGAATTTTAGGAGAAATAAACTGGTTTATTGTTGCTTGGGACAGCTTCCAAATCCACCCTAAAAAGTGAAATTTAAATACAAGTAATGGTCGTAATCAAAATAGAATCTTAGTTCTTGAAAACAACGTGAAAAAATTAAGAAATGCATGATTATTTGAAGGCTTGAAATCATTGTGAGGTGATTCCCTCTGTGTTGTGTTTTAGAACAGCTCATTTCTGCTCTGAAGTGTCTGGTCTAGTTCAGCCACAGCTGCTTCTGGGTCTGAGTGCTGCAGGGAGTGAGAGCAGGTAAAGGCTTCTTTTCCCTTAAAAGCCCCAGGAAGATTTGAAACAAATAATGCCAGTAAAGATATAAATCTAAAAGAAATCCAGCCAGGCTAAGGATTTCTTTGAGCAGGTCTTCAAAAATATTTGGAGATCAAGACTGCTGTGCTAACAGGGGATTAAAGAAAAAAATAGTGAAGTGAAATCCCTACAAGTGAATTTCAGGTGCTTTCCCTCCTGTGGCCACAAAACCAAAACCTTTCAAAGGCTCTTTGGTGAACAGTGAAGCCACACAGGTGATGGATTTGGATGTCCCTGACCACAGGGCTGTAACTGCATCTGTGGGTGTCTTTTCAGCAATTCATCCACAATCTTTTCTTCATCTGTTTTGCCTATAAACTATTCCAGATGACTTCTAATCAGTTCTCTTGGGAATGGACACGTTCCTAGGAAAGACCTGTTGGAGTCCCCATCCCTGGAGGTGTCCAGGGAATGACTGGAGGTGACACTCAGTGCTCTGGGCTCGATGACAAGGTGGTGATGGATCAAAAGCTGGGCTTGATCTTGGAAGTCTTTTCCTGCATTATCTGAGCATGGCCCCAGCACTGGGCAAGCTTCTCCTCTGGACTTTTGTGGCTGAAAATCAAGATAAAAATATTGGTTTTCTTCCCAAAATCAGTCCTGGGGAGGGCGACTATGACAGAAACAGTGGAGGAAACTCAGAGGTTGCTGCTGTCCTGGGTGTCTTTGTCATTCGGAGCTGCTCCCTCTGCAGAGCTCTCTCCTCTCCTCATGCCAATCGAGCTGTTTGTCTAGAGCATTAATGAGTTTCCTGTATCTTTTCAAAATGTAAATTGTAACCAATTTACGAGTCATTAGTTGAGAAGTCGGTGGCTGCAGCCCCGCTTTAATTTCACCTGTCCCTTCCCGTGTTTCCATTAAACCCCATTTAATTACAAATCCTATCTCATTCTGGGAGCATCAGCTGCGTTTGTAATAAATGTCCCTCAAACTCTGTGACTCAGCTGACAGCACACGAGCAGTGACCAAGACATGGACAGTCAGGATTTCCACCACAAATGAAAAAGGAACTGTTCTCCTGTCTCCAAAAATCCACCAGCACGAAGGGGATAGAAAACAAAAATGGAATTTGGTTTCTTTGCTGCAGGTGAAGAGAAGGGGAGCAGTTGTGACCCAGCAGAACCTCCCTCAGGTTGTCCCCAGGGACCACAGGGACTTGCAGCTGTAATGGCTTTGCTGCCTGAGGAGAGGCTTTTAGCAGCAAAAATCCACCTTTTCCAGCCAACTCCCATAAATCCAGGGCGTTTAGTTGGATTGCAGACTCTGCTTAATGGGAACGTTGCTCACCATTTCACATCCTGGTGTTGGCATGAGCAGCTGGAGCCACGGGCTGCATTTCTCTTTCTGGGTGCAGCACAGAAGGGAGCACTTTTATTTTGGCTCTGCTGGAGACTGAACTGTGAGGTGCCCGTTGTTTTTGGGGCAAAGCCTCCCCTCCTTAAAGGCTTTTTCAGCATCCCTTTACCTCTGCCACCCCTCTGTGCTCGTGAATGGGGCAGGGAATGGATCCTGGCTTCTGATAACCTTTTTATCAGCAGAAGATGTGTCTGTGGCACAGCAGCATCACTGGTGGAACCCAAGGGTGGGTGTTCATCTGCCTGTGCTCATCTCCCTTCCAGATTTCTGCAGTGAGGCTGGACAAGCCCAGCTGCTCTTGCTCCCTGCCCAGTGGTGCCAGACTCCACTTGATAGATCTGTCCATCTTTCAGTCTTGCACATGAGCCACTTGCCCAGTTGTGCTCTTGCTGTGTGAGATTTAATTTCTCTTTCCAGCTCTGTAATTAAGATTATAGGGAATGGAGAGCCTGGTTCCCCTCAGAGGGGTGTGATAAAAGGATGGGAAACAACAGGGATTTGTAGCAAGGGCAGTTCCATGCTGGGAGGAACAATGTTTGCTCTGTGAGGATGGTGTGAGGAAGATTAATCTACAAACAGCAGGGGTTGATGTCCAAAAAGGAGACAGAGGAGTCCTGGCACTTTATTGGAATAAAGGGAGAGCCCATGGGGCATTTCCCCTGGGGTGTCTCAGGTTTCTGGAGGATGCGGCCTCCCTTTTATCCCAATTTCCTGGCTGCCTGTCCCTCTTTCTTTCCCCATTGACTGAAGTATTTGAGAGGCTCAGACTTTCTGAAAATGCCTGATACCTGACACGCCCCTCTAACGTATTATTTCCCCCACCTTGTTCTTCCCTTGTGTCACTCAGTGGAATTCCTTATGGAATTTATGGATCTTCTCATTGTTCCTTTCATCTTCCAATATTCAATTTTATTTATCAGCAGACCTTTCGTTTGTTCGTAAATGCAAATTTCCCTCGTTCCATTCATCAGTCAGTGGAATCCTCCCCATTGTTTCTTTTATCTCTCAGTGCTGGTTTTATCCACTGGCAAGACCCACAGTTTATTTGTGAAGACAAATTCCTTATTCCTTTCAATGGTGAAATGCTGAACCACAAGCCCAGAGGGGATTTGGGGCATCCCTTCCCTTGGAGGTGTCCCACACTCAGCTGGACAAGGCACAGCCTGAATTTTGATGCAAATCTGCAAATGCAGAACCAGAAAGGCAGGAATTGCACGTCCAGGCAGAGATGAGTGTGGATTCAGCCTGCAGAGCCTCCTTATCTGTCTTTGAAATGCCACTGCTCCTCTCAGCAGCTCCACACTGACAGCAGGCCAAGAGCTGCATCAGCGACCGGGAATATTCGCTTTTCTCCTCGGACTGCGTGGAGCACACAGATAACTCTGGGAGCAGCAAGGCTGCTTTCATCTTCCCGGAGCTAATCCAAACGGATCCCGTTGCTGGGGGAAGGCAGGGCAGAGCAGGAGAAGACAGAATATCTTTATTTAAAAATAAATTAAAGAAATCCTTATAATCAAAGCGCTTAGCAGAGGTTTGGCAGGAGCAGGAGGCAGCAGACCTTGCTGGTGCTGAATTTATTGCCTGTGTTAAATGTCTGGACTGGATTCCCACTAATGGGGGTGCTCCTGCCTGGTGTTGGTTGGGCAGTGGGGAGAAGGGAGCAGAGTTTGTGGATAACTGAGGGAACATGGAATTGTGAGGGCTGTCAGGCTGGATTAGGCTCAAGGCACGTGTAATCCAGTTCCTTGCTTTGACGACTGGCACAGCAGGTTTCCAGGAATCATTTAAAAAGCTGTACAGAACATTTCACAGGAAAAAACTGGTTATTTTGTTCCCTCTTCCCCCAAAACATTGCCCTGACTGCCATCCTTGCAGGGTCAGCTGTAAAAAATCAGGAAGATTTCCAAGAGTCTCTGGAAGGCTGTGAGTTGCTGGTGGTGCTGCAGACCCAGAGTGGGTTGTAGGGACAAGGAGCTGAGGTTGTCACAGCAGCCTGGGCAGGGCAGCTGGGATCCCCCAGGGAAGTGGGAAAAGGTCAGCGCTGACACATGGGCTTTGCCAGAGCTACCAGGGGTCTTTTGCTGCCTCTGTGTATTTTGAATCATGAAAGCCTGGAACCTCTGGGTGTTGGACGTGGATGATCCTTGGGGGTCCCTTCCAGCTTTAGAATTCCATGGTGTTCTAAAGGAAAGGGCAAGGAAACCCAGGTAACCAGTGTCCCTCAAAAGCAGCCAGGAAAACACTTCTGCAGGGATCTGTCTCCAGCAGAGGTCAGGATGCTCAGAAATGATCTTTGCTCTGGGTTGCAGGTCCTGAAGTGGCTGATCTGGATCCCCAGGAGAGAGGTACAAAACCAGTAACCCCATGAAGAAGATCCACTGGATTTCATCGGCCATTGGCAAGCAAATCATAGAACCACAGACTGGTTTGGGTTGGAAGACACATTAAAGATCATCCCATTCCACCCCCTCCCATGCAGGGACACCTCCCACTGTGCCAGGTGGCTCCAAGCCCTGTCCAGCCTGGCCTTGGGCACTGCCAGGGATGCAGGGGCAGCCACAGCTCCTCTGGGCACCCTGAGCCAGGGCCTGCCCACCTTTACAGCCAAGAATGAAATCATTCTATTCCATCTCAATCCATTCTCCAAATCCATTTGTGTTCGGGATTGCCCCCAGCCAAGGAATTTAAAGGAATGCCTCCTGTAAGAGGAGAATGTGGATACCTTGTGATTGTGGGACTCAGGAACAGCTCCCAGAGCTCCTGTAGCCTTCCCCATGCTCCTCAGGCCCTTCCCATCCCACTGCTGGGCATTATCCCAGCTCTAAGCTGCAAAGCAGGGAGATGAGCTCAGTGTGGCTGCTGGAGGATTTCCTGGACGTTGATGAATCCATCAGGGGGATGGGGACAGGTACTGCTTTCAGTGCCATTAGCGTAGGGCTGGAGGATGAATCGATGGCCAGAGATGACTGCCCAGGTTACTTTGTCTTCTCTTTGATTTAAGCACTGTACAATTAGTCCAGAGCTTGAAAATGATGCTATTAAACATTGTGCTCTTCCTTTTAATGGATGGCTGCTGGGAGAACTTCCTGGAAGGCTTCCAGCACTCCTGTTTCCACAGGAAGTGTGCAAAAGGACAGGGGCTGCCCAGGATCCCACCTATTCACCCCAAATCAGCATCCCCAAAATTGGGCTGAGAGCTTCAAAGCCACGTGCCCCTGTCCCACCTCCAAACCCTTGCAGTTCATCACTGTCCCTGTCACAGCAAGGCTTTCCTTTATTCCTGACCTAAATCTTCCAGCAGACAATGTAAGCCCAAGATCATCCCCATCCCTTGATGAATATTCATAATTTTCTCCAACATCATGAAGGTCAGTGTTCTTTAATAAGAGAGAAGAAAGGCACACAGGAGGTCCATTTAATAACAGAGGTGACAGGTACCTAACGCGGGGAGATGTTATAATTAATGTTATAAGGGTGGCAATGAGCTGAGGAAGATCCTGGCAAGAAGCAGGAAGGGATGCCATGAAGTTTCAGCTTGGAGAAGTTAAAAAAAGCTTTGCCTGAAGTTAATGGAAATTCTGCCCGCATAAGAAACACAGGTGGAAGGGAAAATCGGCTTATTTTAATCAAAGTGAGAGGGGAAAAAAACCAACCCTAATTTAAATCAGTCCAAGTGATTGCAGACTTAATTCTCTCCCCTTACTAGACTCTTCAATCCTAAACCTGGAGCCTTGAGAGATCTCTTTACACTGGAGGCACAGGAATTTGATTTGTGTGCACGCTGACCTCAGAGTGAGAGAGGGAATCCGTCCTCTGTCGGTGGGGTGGATTCCCAATTAAATCTGGCAGAGATGATTATGTGACCCCATCCTTTTCTGGAGCTGGGATGGGTGGGGAGGTTCCCCTCTCAGAGCTCCCAGGTCTGAGGTGCTGGATAATTGCTGGGGATGGAAAAAGAAGGAGGAGGTGCTTTGCTCCTGTTCTGAGCGGGAGAGAAAGGAGGGATGAAGCCTAAGAAAAGGCTGAGAGAATTGGGATTGTTCAGCCTGGAGAAGAAAAGGCTTTGGGGTGACCTCACTGGGGTCTTCCAGGACCTGAAGGGGTCCCAAGAGAGCTGGAGGGGGACTTTGGAAAGGGATGGAGTGACAGGACAAGGGGGAATGGCTTCAAATGGAGAGAGAGTAGGTTTAGATGGGATATTAAGAAGAAATTCTTCCTTGTGAGGGTGGGGAGGCCCTGGCACAGATTCCCAGATTTGCTGTGGCTGTCCCTGGATCTCTGGAAGTGTCCAAGGCCAGGTTGGACAGGGCTTGGATCCACCTGGGACATTGGGAGGTGTCCCTGCCCGTGGCAGGGGTGGAATGAGATGGTCTTTAATGCCTTTTTTAACCCAAACCATTCCACGAATCTGTGATGAAGTTTAAAAAGGAAAAAGGTGGGGGAAGTCAATCAAATCATGTTTACTTTATTAAAAAAAGAAAATTAATTCCCTAAATCTCATAATTAAAAAAAAAACCAAACCCAAACCTCACACATTTAGTTTTCTTTTCCTCCCTCCTGCAATTTTTATCTGCTCCATAAAAAAAAGAGAGAAGCAAGGAAAAGGATGCCAAGTAGGTGTTACTTTAGAAAGCCCTGATAAAAAGCCTTGATTTACCTTGGTTTTAATGGGGTTCAGCCAAAATTCCTCCCAGGACATAAACGTGAACTCATTCCTTTCCTTCCCATTTCATTTTTTTTTCCATCCCAGCAATGACACAGGCAGAGAGAGGTTTGGAAGCAGCCAATTCCTGTGAATAAGTGGAGGAGAGACCCCATTTCATCCTGGCAGCCATTCCGGAACCGGGGCCAATTCATTAGGCAGAGATCTCCTCATCCCTGAGCAGAACAGGCTGTTCTGCCTGCCCCGAGTGCCTTCTGCTCTCCCAGCATCCGCAAAGGTTGCTGCTGGAGAGGGACAGCCTTGGAATCCTACCCTGAGATATTTATATGGATTTGTGTGTGGAGAAAAAGAAAAAAAAAAGGCTGTTTTTTCACAAAATTTTCAGTTTTTCACCCCTGCCTTCCACCTTCTTGCCTGTCCACAGAAAGCATCCAAGCCTGGAGGATTCATCCAAAAATGGTTTGCAGTTATATTGTTTATTCTTCTTCGGTTTGTTCGTGGGGCTTTTTTAGGGATTGCTTTTCAACAGAAAAGCAAAACTACTCCTGAGGGAAAAAAAAAATCATTTTACCTCCCCTCATCCCTGTGCCTTTGCAGCCTCGGGTTGGGCCCTGCTGTGTCCTGGTGCTGAGGAGGACCAGGAAAACCAGGCTGGGAGACTTCCCCAGTGACAGATTTCGCTGCCATCCCGTGGTCACCGCCCTGGACAGGTCTCAGGGCAGGTCTGGATGGTCTGGCCCCAAAGAGGAGCTGGACAAACTCCCACCGAGCCAGCAGAGAGTGGTGAAAGCCAAGAGAAAGGGACAGGGAATTCTCCTTCTTTCTCCAGAAACACAAGGACAGGTCATGAAGGGGCTGAAAAGGCGTTTAATCACCTTTAGGCATGAGAATCCTGTTTTCATCTGTAGATATCCCAAATTTTTAAAGAATTACAGACTCACGAAATCTCCTGAGATGGAAGGGACCCACCAGGATCATCGGGTCCAGCTCCTGGCCCTGCACAGGGCACCCCAACAATCCCAATCTGGGATCCCTGAGAGCTCTGTCCTTTCAGGGAGCTCTCAGTGATGGGGTTCTGCTCATCCATTTCTCCCAAGTTACTTAATGGTTCCTGACGTTTCCTTTGCCAGCAGAGACAGAGCAAACGTCCTAGGTTTGGATTTAGCCCTCCCGACAAAAAAGGGCTTTGAGGGAAGGAAATGGAGCTGGGGAAGGGTCTGGAGCAGCTGAGGGAGCTGGAAAGGGGCTCAGCCTGGAGCAAAGGAGGCTCAGGGGGGACCTTGTGGCTCTGCACAAGCCCCTGACAGGAGGGGGCTCAGGGGGGTCGGGCTCTGCTTGCAGGGAACAGGGACAGGAGGAGAGGGAACGGCCTCAGGCTGGGCCAGGGGAGGGTTAGGTTGGATATTTGGGAAAATTCCTTCATGGAAAGGATTTTCCAGCCCTGGCACAGCTGCCCAGGGCAGTGCTGGAGTCCCCATCCCTGAAAGTGTTCCAAAACCCTGTGACACTGGGAGTGGTTTAGTGGTGGCCTTGCCAGTGCTGGGGGAAAGGTTGGATTCCCTGATCTTGGAGGGCTTTTCCAACCTTAACCATTCTGGGATTCTGGACTCAGTGGTTCTGTCTCTCTGCCCACCCTCTGCTTTAACGCATCAGGTGTTTGGTGTGAACCAAACTGAACCTTTATCTTCCCAAGCCAGTCTGGATCAGAGGGAAGCAAAAAATGCACCAGGACCTGGAGGAGAGCAGCCCCTGCCACCTCCTGGCTCAGGGGGTGACTTCAGCAGCTCCATGGTTTAGGTCCAGGTCCCTTAAATGAGCTCTTGGCTGGATCCCAGCACAGGCCAGGAGCTCCCACACCCAACAGCCCTGTGAGGGATTTCTGGGTTCGATCAGTGAACTATCCAAGGCTTGTTCTTTTCATGGAGTGCAGGTGACCCTTCCTCACACATTCCAACCCCATGAACCCCTAAACCAGGCTCGAACATCCCAGGGGATCTGATTCCCTGGCTCCAGCCCTGCCACTCAAGTGTCTGGGCCATCATTTTCCAATCAGTGCTTGAGTGGCTGGCGTGGCTTTAGCGTGTCAGAGCAGAGACTCCACAAAAAGCAACATTTCCTGCATGCAGCACCATATTTCAGCATCGAGGATAATTCTGTGTTCCCATCTGCTTTATTTTAAGCAGCTCCAGGGATGGAAAGAGCCACCTTAAGAAAATACAGCCAGCACCATCCTGCTCCAGCCGCCCACGGGCTGACAGATTAAATCTCCTCCTTTGCTTGTGCCAGAGTCTTGCTCACTTGTTTGTCATTATCTGCAGTTTTGTTAGGCTGTGATAAAAAAAAACAAAAAAAAACCAAAATCAGCAAAACAAAACTTTTGCACCTTTTTTTTTTTTATTTAATATTAAAAATAGAATCTGTGTCAGGGATGGAGAAAAGTGCAGGCACAATCTTGGAGAGCAGCAGATCTGGTCCTGCCAGGGATGTGTGGATGGGAAGCTCTGGAAGACTGACAGGAGGAACTTCTGGCCCTGCCTCACCTTGGGCACTCATCCATCCCCACAGCCTGGCTCCAGGGCTTGCATGGCCACCTAAAGGCATTTTTAAAAATGCTTTCCAAAATTCACCGTTCTCTCTGGAGTTCTCTTATCATGCACATCTTCTTCCACCCACGCTGGACACCAGAGCTACGACACCACAGTGAATTCCACCCTTCTCCATTCAAATTCAAGTGGAAGAAATCCGGTGAAGAGCTGAGCAAACACATTTTCCCACCCTACATCAGCTTTCCGTGCTGGATTCACATCCCCCTTCTGCTTTTTCTCCTCCCTTTCTGATGTTTTTTTTTTTACTTCTTCCTGCTGCACGTTCTGATCCAGAATAAATCAGGTGGACTGAACTTCAGTACTTGGAAAGCCAGGCCATGGAATCAGAGTCCTGGAATGGTTTGGGTTGGAGGGGACCTTAAAGATCATCCAATTCCAAGTCCCTGACATAAGCAGGGACATTTTCCACTGTCCCAGGGGCTCCAAGCCCTGTCCAGCCTGGCCTTGGGCACTGCCAGGGATCCAGGGGCAGCCACAGCTTCTCTGGGCACCCTGTGCCAGGGCCTCCCCATCCTCACAGGGAACAATTCCTTCCCAATATCCAAACGAAACCTTTCAATGTGAATTCCAGCTTTTCATAACCTCGCCATTTGCTGCAGAGCTGCTTTTGACAGCTCCAAAAATATTCAGGCCAGAAGAGCCCAAGTGTTCCTGCAGCTCTTGCAGGCCAGCCTGGACCCAATCCCATGGGATCTGTGAGGGCAGCTGAGGTCAGCTGTGTCCAGGGCCCAGCCAGTGTCCCCTCTGTGGCTGCAGAGAGGTGACAACCCGGGAGAGAAAAGGGGAAGGTCTCAGGTGGATCCAAAGGGGGTCCACAACCCCTAAAGGAAGGTTTTAGAGGAGATGGACTCTTGGAAGTGCACGGGGAGGTGACAAATCCAGTGAGATGCAGGAGAAAAGTTTCCACTGTGAGCGTGGTCAAACACAGGAAAAGAGGCTGTGGATTGTCCATCCTTAGAGAAATTCAAAATTCTGCAGGACACAACTGAGGGAAATAAATTGGTGTTAGAAGAGGCCTCATCTTTGGTCCAGAAGTTGAACCAGAGACCTCCAAAACCCTCCTCCCACCTCGATTATTCTGCAATATTGACACGTGGAACAGATGTGAAATTATTCACATCAAAATGCTTGCAAAGCAAGACAGGGAAAGGGTTTTCCAGGTTGCCCAAGGCAGTGGTGGAGTCTCCATCCCTGGAATTGTCCCAAAACCAGTGGATGTGGCACTTGAGGACGTGGATTAGTGGTGAACGTGGTGCTGGGGTGACTTGGTGGTCTCAGAGATCCTTACCAGCTGTAAAGATTCTGTCATTCTGCACCTCCAGGGTGAATTTTCCCACCCAAATCTGAGCCTGGGCGATCTCTCAGGGGCACGGGGTGAGTTTCTGGCAGGGCTGCCCACAGAATTCCAGGCATCTGAATTCCAGGGGACTGAAACTCCGCCCGGATGTGCTGGAGGCAGACAATTTAGATCAAAAGCAAGGCCAATTTTAGGACTACAACTGCCTGTGGTGCATAAACCTCTGGGGCACAATTTTTAAATCATCCATTTTCACTAAAGGGAAGCAAAAATCCACAAGCAAAACCAACTTTTCCTTTTTTCACCCCTCTCAAAGCCAGAATGATGGTGAACCACCCGCCCAGAATTTCGGAGCTGCACTTATCTCTGGTTTGGTGGGTAATTTATGAGAGCAAATAGCTCGGAGGACCTGGGAGAGCCACACTTTGATCACAGGAAAAAGGGACAAACTCAGCCTCTGGATAGACTCAAGCATCTTATTTTGTCCTCACAACCCATTGCAGTGTCATTATATGGATCCCAATAAACTGCCCAACAATCAGGACTTTCTATTGACCTCTGGGGAGTGAAGACAACAAAAGCTCCAGTGCTTGAATCGGGCTGTCATGGGAAGATTGATGTTTTTGGGAAGATTTTCTGGCTGCAGCTTGGGCCACTCTGCCAGTTTTAGGGATGGTGATGCCGGAATGATTTTTGTCTTTTCTTTTCTATCCCTTTTACACAGTTCTCTGTACCCACAAGTATCAGCAGCTTGCACACTTGCAACCTTTTACTCAGTTCAGTGCTCAGTGTTTTGTAAGTGTTCTGCAGGCCTGAGACTGAACAGCCCAGAGCTGCAGAGCCAGGGACACCAAACATTCCCACTGGCTCAGGAACCCAAGGTCTCCTGACAGGAGGATTCTGGAAACTCGAGCTGAGCCCAGCCCAACCTCATTATTGGGCCCCCTTGTTGGATCTGTGCTGTGTAAAGTCTAGAACTGGTGTGTGTGAGTGATGGGGGTGCATTTGCCACGCTGTCACCTGGGTGAAGTGGATGCACCAAACAGGATCCTGATTCAAATACTGAGGGAAAGACCCCAACCCCTTTAACCGTGTCTGGTTTCATTTTCCTAACACCAGGAAAAAGGCATCAATGGGATTTGCTGAGGTTGCTCCTCTCCAAGTGGTTTTCCCATGGAGAGGCTTTGCTGGGGGCAAAAGTCTTCCAGCATCTTCCTGCTCGTGGCTGGAGCAATTCCACTTGAAATAACCCCCCTGGCTGGTGAGTAAAGAGAGATATTTTTTTTCATGCTGGAGGAAACTGCCAGAAAACAGCTTTGATTTATTTATATTTTTTATTTGTTTCCTTTTTAAAATTATTTTTTTAATTTTTGTGAACACAGACTCGCGATTCCAGTTGCACCAACAGTAAATCCTTGACTTTCTGCACAAAATAGAATCATTTAAGATGGAAAACCCCTCCAAGATCACTGAGACCAAACATTAACCCAGAACTGTCAGGGCCACCAGCTGAATGCATCTCTAGGTAGAAAATTTAAGGGGTTGTGGTTCCAGTTACACCAAGAGGAAATCCTTGACTTTCTGCACAAAATAGAATCATTTAGGTTGGAAAAGCCCTCCAAGATCACTGAGACCAAACACTAACCCAGCACTTCCAAGGCCACCACTTAAATGCATTTCTAGATAGAAAAATTAGGGGGGTTTCCACTTTGCCCATATAAAGTATTTTTAGTGCAATTCCATTAAATGTGTCTGCAGTGATTTGCACCCGATTTGCCCCTTTCTCCATTGTCAGAAATGTCATTTCCCACCCTGTCCCAGGCTGTTTTGCCTTACGGATGTGTGGCCACACACCAAGGGTGGGCACATCCCAGCTGGATGTCCCAAACCTCTCCCAAAAGCTGTGCAGCCACCACTGCTGGAGCTTCATCCCACCTGGAAAAGCCTCTGTGCAACCTCTGATCTTCAAGTTCATCCAAAGGTTTGGACTGAAGACCTCAGAGGTCCCTCCCAACTCAGTCCTTCAACAGTTTGTGAAGGTGAATTTGGAAATTGCAAGGACCCCACAGAGTCAAGGATATGAAGAAAAAACCCCACACAGACTTGCATTTAAATCACTTTAAACTCCACCAAGATCAGCCAGAAGCTCTGACTCGATTTGATTTTCTTTCTTTTTTCTCCTCATTTTACAGCCTTGACTTGAACTGAACTAAAGCCCGTGGCACCGTTAATTGAAAACCAAGTGTCAACAGGAGTTCAGCGCTGAAAGAGTTGCAATTAAAAGCAATCTCTTCTTGCCATCCAAAGTAATATTTCCCCTCCTGGCTAAATTTTAAGTGAAGCACAAAGTGGTTGCTTGTCAATGCTTTAATGGGATCTGAGCTATTGTGTGGGAAAACTTCCTTTCACTCAGAGACCGAGGAGCTTTTCATTTTCCCAGGCTGAAAGCAGAGGAATTGGTTTTTTGGGGTTTTTTTGGTGTGATGTGGCTGATTTGCTTTTCTCTCCTGGGCTGTGTGGGTGAGGAGTGAGGTGTGATGAAGAACACTGTCCAAAAATCAGGGCTGGGTGGGGTGGGAATCAGAGCTTCTCACTCCCTGCCCCTCCTGGACCTCCATCCACGCCTCTCTGGAATTTATCCAGGACTGGTTCTGGTGTTGATCCAGGACTGAGCTGAGAGGGGATAACATGGCCAGAAGGTCCCCAGGTGCCCTCAGGAAGAGGAATTTGAGCTGAAACTTGATCCCAGCTCACAGTCCTGTTGCTTTTTGTTTTGCAGAGTGCAGGAATTTTTAATACTTTGGATAACTGGCAGCGAGCATCATTATCTGGCACTGCTAACTATTTATTTATTCATTTAAATCCATTAACCCTTTCATAAGCACATGGCAACAGCATTTCCTGTCTCCCTCTCTTTGCTCATCCCTAAAATGGGGAGGTGGCACCCGCAGCTTCCCTCACAGGTTTTGAGGTCCTGAAGAAGTTGGATTTACCCCAAGAATCCCCCCTTTTTTCCCAGCTGGTCTCTGCTCTAGTTTTAAGTTTGGATTCTTTTTCTTTACTTCAGAGGTGCTCAGGAGATGAGCCAGGCGTGACCAACTGAGATTTATCCCTGTGCATTCACAACCCCCATAAATCACTCCCGAGGCAGGCAGAGCATTAAGAACAGCATCATTTCCATTTTATTTCACTGAGAAGCCTCCTGGAGGAGCCGTGGCAGGTTCCCCTTTGTGCTAAAAGACACGGCCAAGTGGAGAAAGAAATTCCAGGGGGAGCTGATGACAAAGAGAAAAACCTTGGTGGGGCTTGGAGCACTGAAGGTGGATAAATGTTAACAAAGTTCAAAGGCAGCCTCAACAGTTGCTGTGGCTCAAAAAGAGGACAATCATTGCCCTGGAAGGTGCCCTGAGCTGTGTTTGTCATGGCACAGCTCAGGTGGATGTTTGGGCAGGAGATGATGAACAATGATTGCCCTGGAAGGACTCTCTGAGCTGGGACTGTCGTGGCAGAGCTCAGGTTGGTGTTTGGGCAGGAGATGATGGACAATGATTGCCCTGGAAGGTGCCCTGAGCTGTGATTGTCGTGGCAGAGCTCGGGTTGGTGTTTGGGAGGAGATGATGGACAATGATTGTCCTGGAAGGTCCCCCTGAGCCGTGATTTTTGTGGCAGAGCTCAGGTTGGTATTTGGGGAGGAGATCATGGGCAATGATTTCCATGGAAGGTCCCCCTGAGCTGTGGTTGTCGTGGCAGAGCTCAGGGTGGTGTTTGGGCAGGAGATGATGGACAATGATTGCCCTGGAATCTGTGTTTGTCGTGGCAGAGCTCAGGTTGATGTTTGGGCAGGAGATGATGGACAATGATTGTCCTGGAAGGTCCCCCTGAGCCATTTTTGTCATGGCAGAGCTCAGGTTGGTGTTGGGCAGGAGATGATGGGGAATTGATTGTCCTGGAAGGTCCCCTGAGCTGTGTTTGTTGTGGCACAGCTCAGGTTGGTGTTTGGGAGGAGGTGATGGACAATGACTGTCCTGGAAGGTCCCCCTGAGCC
>JAHLSL010000015.1:31584713-31612868 GCA_025920805.1 Petroica traversi
GATTGTTGTGGCAGAGCTCAGGTTGGTGTTTGGGCAGGAGATGATGGGCAATTGAGAAGCTGTGTCCTGGGCCTTGGTGTTGGTCTCACCTGAGCCCCTCTGCAGGATTGACAAAGCTCTGCCTGTGAGTCACAGGAGATGTTTCTGGCTTTTGTTCTGGGTGAGATTCAGCAGGTTCATGTCCACCTGGCCGGTGTTATCCTGGACATGAGTCATGTTACCATGATCCATGAGTTTGTTCAGACACCAGGCCAGGAGCAGTGTGGCACAGGAGGAAACCAGAGCCTGTGCACCAGATTTGGGCTTTCCAGGCCTCAGACCCTGCACAGAGCCAAGGGCTGTCCCCTCTCTGCCAAACCAGGCAGGAAATTCCCTCCATTCCCAGTAAATTCCCATCAATTTGCAGCGCCCTCAGTGTTTTGGTTTGCACACAGGTTTGTCAGCCAAAGGATGCGGGAGACCTTCCCCTGTGAAATCCTTGCTGAGTGTCCCTGGGAGTGTCCAAAGCCAGGCTGGACAGGGCGTGGAGCCACCTGGGATGGTGGAAGGTGCTGGTTGGAACTGGGTGGCTTTTAATGTCCCTTCCAACCCAAACCATGCCATGATTCTCTGCATGGAAAATGGAAATTAAATAGCACAACACTTGGTTCAGGGAAATAAAGCCAACAACCAACCCAGAGCTTCTCATTTTTCTGTTTTTCAGGGTTCTCACTTCCTCACAAGCTCGGCAGGACAGAGGGATGGGATCCAGTTGATGATTCACAGCTCCCTGGTGCTCCCAGCACAGCAGCTCTGTCATGGTCCAGGGTCACAGAGGTGTCACAAAATCAGTGACTCCTTTCACTGAGCTGCTGTTGGGTTTTCCAACACCCAAAGGGACTCCAGGAGAGCTGGAGAGGGACTTTGGGCAAGGCCAGGGAGTGACAGGACAACGGGAATGGCTTCACACTGACAGAGGGAAGACTTAAATTAGATACTGGGAAGAAAACAAAATTGGTGTCTAAGTCCAATTCATCTTCCAGAGGCACCTGCCATGAGCAAAGCTGCTCTCCTGCCTTCCTTGGGGACATTCAGGAGCCCAGGGGACAGGAGAAGAATGGGCTGGGAGAGCTCTGCTGTGAGTGCCCACAGCGCTGTCCTGGGACAGGCTGCTGGTCACTGTCCCAAACCTTGCAGCTCCTGCACGGTCCTGGAGCCACCCACGGTGATCTTGTGTCCAGCATGGGTTTGGCCAGAGCTCTGCTTGGTTCAGGTTGGATATTAGGAAGAATTTCTTCACTGGAAAAGGTTGTCCATCCCTGACACATCTGCCCAGAGCAGAGGTAGAGTCACCATCCTTGGAGGGATTTAAAAATGTGTGGATGTGGCACTTGGGAACATGGTTTAATGGTGCTGATTGGACTGGAGAACCTCAGAGGGTTTTTCCAGTGATTCTCTGATTTTAGACCCATCTGAGATGGATCAGCTCCTGCCCGAGGTGAGCAGAGCTCAGGGCAGCCCTGCCCATCTCCTGGCCCTGAGCACAGCAGAGACCAAACGTGATCAGCCTCTCCCAGAAACTCCCAGCTCAAATCCAGACAACTCCCAGCCCTGCTTTATTTCAGGCATTCCTGAGCCTCTCAGGCACAGTGACAACACCATCAAATTTTGATGCCTAATGAAGGAACAATCATCTCTTCCCCTTCAGAGCAGCTGAGGCTTTCAGTGACATTATCCTGCCGTGTTTTGACATCTGGCTCGTCAAGCACGAACATCATCTACCCCGAGATGCTTTTTTTTTCCATGAGCAAAACTTTTGACACCAATTCCCTGACAGGCTGGAGGGATTCTGCTGCCTGCAGCACCTCCCTCTCCCAAAAAGTAAATTCCCTCCCAGACAGAGGGCTCGGAGCCTCTGTGCTGTTCCCAGACAAACTGAGACAGGAAATCTTGCACTGAGTGACCACCCTTGGGCTGAATCCCAGGAATTCTTTATCCAGGACTGAGCTGAGAGGGGATAACATGGCCAGAAGGTCCCCAGGTGCCCTCAGGAAGAGGAGTTTGAGCTGAAACTTGAACCCAGCTCACTGTCCTGCTGCTTTTTGTTTTGCAGAGTGCAGGAATTTCTAATACTGGGGATAAGTGGCAGCGAGCATCATTATCTGGCACTGCTAACTATTTATTTATTCATTTAAATCCATGAACCCTTTTTGGTGGTCCCTTTTTGGTGTGGGGTGATTTATTCCATTGTCACCTCCACCATCGTCACCAGTGTGGGGTTTTGCCGAAGTTGAGCCACCCACAGCAGTGTCCCCAGTGCAGGGGTCAGGTTTGGTGGCCTCATCACTGTGCCAGAAGCCACCTTGAGGCGCCCTCAGGAATTTGGGAGGCTGCCAGGTGGGGCACAGGTGGGAAAGGTGAGGTTTCCCAGCTCTGGTTGCTCATCCAGGCCCAGCTGCCATCTCCAAGCCTTGCTGCTGGCAGATTTTTAATCAGTGATTTTCAACCTCTGTGTCCCTGGGGTGTTTGGGACCACCAGGAGATCATCTTGCTGATCACTTGTCTTCCCACCCTTTTAAATAAAATTCTTCAGGAACGGTGCCACCTCAACATCTTCCTGCCACTTCTGGGACTCTCAGCCATCCTCCTCCCCTGGCAGGAAGGATTTAACATCCCTGGTGACTCCCAGAGCATTCCTGGCGCTCTTCCACCCCTCTCTGCACCCTGGGCCAAGTGCAGCTCACTCGGCATCTTTGGGCCTTTGCCACTTTATCCTGGAAGGGCTCGGCAGTGCTGGGATTTGCCAGGATCAGGGATTGTCCCTGCCAAGCCCAGATGGCACCTCCTGCTTCCCTTCTCCCGCAGGCTCCTCTCCATGCCCCGGCCAGCACAAAGGGGCTCCAATTCCCAGTCCCAAGGTTGTTGTGGGTTCAGGAGAAACCTCCCCAGCAGGGGTTGGAGCTGTGTCAGTGCTGTCCCGTGCCAATCCTGTCCCCTTTCCCGTCAGTCTGGACATTTGTCCCAGGTCTGATTGCTGAGAGTGGTCCATTTTCCAACCTTCTCCCACTTGTAGATACTTCGGGGAGAATTTCAGGGCCATCTCTCAGAGAATCCCAGAATGGTTTGGGTTGGAAAGGACTTTAAATATCACCCAGTGACCTGAATTTAAGGATGGTGAGGCCCTGGCACATCCAGAGCAGCTGTGGCTTCCTCTGCATCCCTGGAAGTGCCCAAAGCCAGGTTGGACAGGGCTTGGAGCCACCTGGGACAGTGGAATTGTCCCTACCCATGGCAGAGGGTGGAGTAGTTGATCTTTAAGGCCCCTTCCTGTAGGATTTAACTCTGTGGGATTTGGTTCTGAGGGTAAAATAGAAAAGAGAGATCTCTAAAGATGGGTTTAGAGCATGGGAGTTTATTGTGAAAGAGCGTGGGTGTGAGAGGCTGCTGGGCTGCAAGACACAGCTCAGAGCAGGCCAGAGAGAGAGAGAGAAAGAGGCAAAAAGAGAGAGCAAAAAGAGGCTGATTTGTCATTTACAATACAATAAATCATCTTCTCTGTTGAATATTCTAATTCTCTTTAACCAATCTGAGACAAGCTACAAACTCTACAACATTTACATCCAACCTATAAGAATCATCACATTACCATACGGGGTTATATTTTAAACCTTAAAAAAACTGCTTTTGGGAATCTCTACCAGGCAGGCAGGGTTTGCTCTGCCCTTTGGCCCTGCCTGGGCAGAGGGCATTGTTCTATCCAGAAGGAGGATTCCCTTCAGCCAGCTCTGCCATTGTTTCTTAGTTACTCTTCAACTCAAACCTTGTCTCCATCTCAATTTCGATTCTACTTTCCATATTTTCAGTATCTTTTGCAAGGCAATCATATCTATAAGGCTTTCCTATTTCATCTTCCCCAACACCTTCCCACCAAAACCCTTCCAGGATCCCAGGACACCCTTTGGGAAGGACACACGGGGCCAGCTGCGTGTCCCACCCCGTGCCTCGCTGCCCTCCAGCCTTCCCAGCCAGGGATATTTTGTTCTGTCTGAAGCTTCTCCCACTCAGCAGCCCGGAGTGTTTTCTGCTCCTAAGGAGATGTGAAGGCAGGCAGGCCCTTTGCTGGTGCACACAGCTATTTTTGGCCGCGGGAGGACTGACTGTAGCTCCTTCTAATTGCATAAGCATTTGTATAATTCATTGGCACTGGATTTCCTCGTCGCAATGCAAAAGGATTTTTGCGTTTCCTCTCTGTCCTTTCTTCCCTCTCCAGCGACCGGGTTTAGTGCCAGGTCAAATCCCCTCTGCTGGCTGGAAACAGCCCTGTTTCATCCCTTTCCCAGCTTCCCGAGGAGTTCAGGGCAAACCCGGGAGGATCTGAGAGAGTCTTTTCCTCCCACGGACTGCAGAGCACACGCCTGGGAGCGGCGGAGCGGGAGCAGCCAGAGGAACTCGCCGGGAAGGGCTCCTGAAATGGCTCGGGTGGGTTTGGAGCTGGGAATGACTCACAGCCGAGGCTTTGGGATCTCCAAACAACGCTGAAAAACAAACCTGAGGCCACCCCTCCCTCTATGGGGACACACGAAGGGTGGCTTCAGGGAGACCTTTTTGTGGCCTTTCAACACTCAGGGAAAGATGGGGACAGACTTCTAGTTGGGGCTGCAGCAGCAGGACAAGGGCTGATGGCTTTCAGCTTTAAAGAGGAGATATTGGGATGAATTTTTTTACAGAGAGGATGTTCAAATATTGGTGCTGGTTGCCCAGAGAGGTTCCTATCTCTGGGAACATTCCAGGCCAGCTTGGAGCCACCTGGGATAGTGGAAGGTGCCCCTGCCCAGGGCAGCGGGGTGGAAAATAATGAGTTTAAAGTCTTTTCCAACCCAAACCTTTCCATGACTCCCAGATTTTCTGATTCTGTGGCTCTGTGGTTGCTGGAGAGGCTTTTGGGGAGGAAAATGTGAATATTCCCCTGGGGAGCAGGGGAAACATGAACGCTCTTCACAATCCGCACTCTGACTCGTGGTGATCCTCCCTGTGAGTGGAGATGCCTGGAAGGGCTCTCCCCTCCTCGAGATCATCCTTTCCCGGGATATTTTCATTCCATTCCATGGAAAACTGGCAAAGACCAGAGCGGAGGAGAGGCTGAGCAGGAGGGGAGTGACACGGAGCGCTCTCCTTCCCTTGGGAGCCTGGAAAAAACAAGGATTAAATGATAATAAAACAAGATTAGTGATCATTGGCCCTGCTGTCAGCACCCAGCGCGGCTGCAGGAGCTCAAACGGGCTCGGGATATTTCGGGTGACAAGCAGAGACTGCGAGTGCATTGAGACCTGGCCTTTAATTAACGGGTAATTAAGGCAGGGGGCTCCGCGCTGCCTCCCCTTCCCTCATCACCCGCGCCCGGGACGGCGGCAAAGCCAGGGTTAACAAAAACTGGGATTTAGCACCTAAAACAGCCCACAACGACCTCAAAACTCAAGCAGGGCTTTGTGATGGAGCTGAGACAAAATCCACGCCAAGCTCTGACTCGCCTCACGACAAAAGAGTTCGAAGCCTTCACTTTGTTTTAAAAAATAAAAGTTTTCCAAATCCCAGAGCGTTGTATTTTTAGGCATCCGAGGCGAATAATTGCTGTGGAAGAGGAGACTTGCTGGCTTCGTGACGGGGAAATAAAAAATACCTGGCTCTGTTGTCAGCTGCCTCCTTCTAACAATGCTCCACATCGTGCTGAGGACCTGAGGCTCCTCCAACCCAAAAAAAAAAAAACTCATCAGTGGCTTAATTACACCAGGATTGTGGTCATTTCTGTCCCTGGTTTTTCATACTTGAAACCTTAATGCCTGTTTTAATTTTTAAAATGTTCATTTTAATATAGTGTTAATTTTTAAAGCCTGTTTGAAGTTTTTTCGTTGTTTAATGTTTAAATGCTCACGCTGTTGCTGGAAGCTCCCTCCAGAGCTGGAAGCTGGAGGTTGGCTCCATGTTCATGGGATAAAAGATTTATTAATTGCAGGCTCCACACTTGGAGGTGAAAAGGTTCACACACTGATATCATCTCTAATGTTCCCCATGGACCTGTCCTGGTTTAAACCTGAGTTTAAGCTGAAAGGGAAAGGGTTTAAATGAGATTTTGGGAAGGAATTCCTGGCTGTGAGAGCCTGGCTCAGAGAAGCTGTGGCTGCTCCATCCCTGGAAGTGTCCAAGTCCAGCTTGGAGCCACCCGGGACAGTGGGAGGTGTCCCAGCCCAGGGAGAGGAGGCTGGAACCGCAATGTCCTGAAGGTCCTTTCCCACCCAAACCAATCTGGAATTTTGTCATTTGATTCCTATCAATTCCTCAGCCCTGCCTGCACCCATCTCACATCCTGCAGCTCATCCCAAAACTTCTCTTTTTATCTTCCAGGAGTTTGATTTCCCTGGGATGAGCCTGAAGGAAGCTCAGACCCATCTTGGGCTGGTCCTGTGCCTGTGTGGGAGGAAGGAAGAGCAGCAGCTCAGATAAGAACAAAATCCAGGACCAGGGAATTGCAGAATTTTATTTTTTCCCTGTGCCTGCAGCCTGAAATGCAGGGGGATCAATTTGATCCTTGGACTCTGGCTACCCCAAATTCCCTCGAGATTCCCTTGGGATGAACAAGCTGCTTTCAGGATGCTTTTCAGGCAGCAGAAGTGTTCAAAGTCAGGTTTGCCTGTCCGGTTAAGACAAAAAATCAGCTGAATTTTTGGATGCCCCAGTGGATATGAACAGGCTGTCCTGGAATCTGGAGGAGGCGTAGACAAACCTATAGGTTTGCCCAGGAAATTCCTGTGTACAGGAAAATACAGGAAATCCCAAAACAAAGACAAAGCAAATCACAGGAGGAGCAAACGGGGAGGGAGAAATGAGCAACCACTTTCTCCCTAGGCTGAGATTTTATCCTCGATTCTTTCCTTTGCAGTCTTGTGATGTTTCAAGGCCACTTGGTGAAATTGGTGAAGAAATCCTGGAAAGCTCAGGAGCTGTTCTGCCATGTCCCTGCTTCGCTCCTGCTTCAGCGAGTGCCACGTATTTTGGGAATACCCACTCTGGGAGCTTCAGATTGAGTGGAAGGCGATGGAAATTGGCACAGCTCAACCCATGGAGAAACTCTGAAAGCAGGGAAACCTCTGAGGGAGGAAGGGAAGGCAAAGCTGCAGCTGCTGCTGAGCACAGTTTTGATCTGCTCAGGGTGACAGTGGTGACATTATGGAGCAGACAAAGAGCACAGGACAAAGCCCTCTACTCACTGAGGGGCAGCTTCACCTGGAATAATTCTTCTTCCATGGAAATGGGATTTAGAGGGCTGGAAAGGGCTTGTTCCTGTGTGGGGGTTACAGGAAAGGAGCTGAAGATGGGAATTGCTGTGCACCAGGAGGGTGTAAAGTGTTTATGATTTGGCCCAGCCACTCAGGGGACGCCTTGCAGTGTCACCCCTGTCCTGTGTGCTGAGGGAGATGAGATGTCCTGCTGGCTTTGAGGCTCTCTGACTCTTGTGGTGCCAGAAAGTGGTGGCCTCTCTCCCTGTGGCCCATCTCATCCCACTGCAGAATCAGACAATTGTTGGATTTGGAAAAGAGCTCTGAAATCATCCAGTCAAACCACTCCCCCAGCACTGCCAAAGCCACCACTGACCCATGTCCCCAAGTGCCACATGCACACGGCTTTTAAATCCCTCTGGGGGAGCTGTGCCAGGGCTGGACAATCCTTTCCATGAAGAAATTTTCCCAAATATCCCAATCTAACCCTCCCCTGGCCCAGCCTGAGGCCGTTCCCTCTCCTCCTGTCCCTGTTCCCTGCGAGCAGAGCCCAAATTCCCCTGGCTGTCCCCATCTCTCAGGGGGCTGTGGACAGCAAGAAGATCCTTCCAGGGCTCTGAACACTCTCCCTGCCCCATCCAGGAGACACAGAAAGATTCCAGCCTGTCCTGCAGCCAGGCCCTGAGGGCTCTGCAAACACGGGCAGGACATGATCAACATCCCCCTGACTGTTTGATATCCCTGCAGGAGAATGAACAAATACCTGGAAATCCTCCGTGCTGGATGGCAGAGTCAGGAGGAGAAAATAAAAGAGCTTTCTAGGGCTGAGCCGAGGGACAGGCAGAGATTTCCAGCCGGGCAGGTTCTGACCCCGTTGTTTTACTAATAATGCCTTTGCTAATTAGTTCATTGTCCCGCCTTGTCCTGGGCAGATCTAACGGTGCATTAGCAAATCTCCGGCTTAATTAATCCTCCTGTTTAAAGACAACAGAGCAAGCACGGCTTCTCAGGCTCAGCAGCCACGGGGGAAATGCAGTCAGAGAATTATCCAGGAGGATGGGAGGGAAATACTTCCATGGAAAGTCCCTTTATCCACCAGCTGCAAAGCTGACAGGGAGAGGTGCTCCTGCATCCAAAACCACAGCATGATCCATGTCCAAACAGAGACTTTATACATATTTCACACAGAGGATGCACCTTGCAGGCAGAACAAGGTTTTATTAAGTGCTGCAGGCTTTTTTTTTGGTTATTTTTTTGTTTTTTAGGGGGTTTTTTTTTTGGTTGTTTTTAGGAAGTTGAGTGCTCAGGAGAAAAGCAGCTCTGTGTCCCTTGTCCCTCCTCCTGCCCCTCTGCCCCGTGAGTTGCCACCTGCAGCCCGGGACAGCCTGGCCTCAGATGAACGCCAGGGAAAGGCTCTTACATAAAAACCTCTTCATCCATAATGGATGAGGAGCATCAAAATTCAACGGCATCAGAATTCAACGGCATCAGAATTCAACGGCATCAAAATTCCGGAGCCTTTCCGGTGCCTCGCCTACAAATTTCCCCGGGAGGCTGGAAAACCTCGATTTGGCCCCACACGGGGATTCGAGAGGAGCCCGGGAATTCTGGCTCCCTCCTGCCTGGGGAGTCTCATCCTCAAAGGCTCTTTTAATGTAATCAAGTCCTTTTTAAGCAGGAAAATGATGTTTTTGGCCTGGGCATGCAGAAATCCGGAGTTGGAGAGGTGGGATGGCAGCTGGGAATGATGGTGAAATAAAGGCACCGGTGGCAGGAGATGCTGGCACCTTCCCCTGGTCACACAGAGGCACTTCCAGGCCTGGAATGTCCCTTGAAGCTTTACCACTAGATTTGGGGCTGGAGGAGGATGGGAATTTCTGCTTTCATCTTGAACTGCTCAACTTCGAGGGCAGCGCGGAGAATTCCTGATTTCTCTCGGGTTTGGATCTCTCTGCTTGTCAAGGTTTGGAAGTAGAGGTGGGACCTTCTGTTAAAGCACCTGGGAAAGAAATCAGGGTTTTAGGGTTAATGGTGGGTTTGAAATAGAACCAGCAGATCTCCAAACTGGGACTGTTTGTCTGAGGAGCAGCTATGGAGGAGAGCATGGAAAGGGGAAAAAAAAGGGATAATAGATGAAAGAAAAAGGAAAATGGATAAAAAGGATAATAGATGAGAGATTGTAATGAAGGGTAAACAGAAGAGTTTTTAGCTTTTGCCTGCCAGAAGTTTTGAATTTTATTCCCTGAGTTCCTCTGCTCCAAGCAGGGGTTGGGGCAAACATTTCCCTGTAAAACCCATCAAGGGAAGACAGAGAATCCCAGAAAGGTTTGGGTTGGAAGGGATCCTTAAAGATCGTCCAGTTCCACCCCTGCCTTGTGCAGGGACACCTCCCACTGTCCCAGGTGGCTCCAAGGCCTTTCCAAACTTTTCTTGGGCACTTCCAGGGATCCAGGGGCAGCCTCAGCTTCTCTGGGCACCCTGTGCCAGGACCTCCCCACCCTCACAGCCAGGAATTCCTAAATCCCAAAATCCCATCCATCGCTGCCCTCTGGCAGTGGGAAGCCATTCCCTGTGTCCTGTCCCTCCATCCCTTGTCCCCAGTCCCTCTCCAGCTCTCCTGGAGCCTCTTTAGGCCCTGGAAGGTGCTGGAAGGACTCCCCAAATCCTTCTCTTCCCCAGGCTGAACTTCTGGGGTTGGAATTCAGCATCTCTGGAGCTGCAGCGTCCCTGGCTGAGCAGCAGAGCTCAGGCTCTGCTTGTTCCCAGCACCCACCCCTGGCTGGGACATTTTAATCTTTTCCACCCATCACACACAACCCCAGCTCCTCCAGGGCTGCTGCATTCCCTGCTCTGAGCTTTGCTCACTCTCAACCCCGACAAAAAAATGCACAAAAAGGCAGAAATCCCACTCTGGAATGACAGGAGCCAAGTTCTGTCCCATCTCCCCCCAAAAGCCGCTGCATTTGTCAGGGATTTGTGGTGGAGCAGAACCTGACCCGCTCTCTGTGGTGCAACCAGAAGAGCTCATCTGCTTGTCAGAAACATTCCCTGAATTCCTCTTAAAACACCCATCAATTCAGCTGGAAAGATGCACAGGCTGAAACATTTTGACAACTGAAATGTTTTAGCAGTCTTGCATGAGAACGCTTCAATTTTCTCATTTAAAAGTTCCGTTTAATTTTTTTTTTTTTCCCAGCTTGCTTTGTTTTAAAAGATTCTCTAAAGGCCCTCTGGGAAAATAGGAAATAAAATAAAATTTTAAAGGATGAAATGAAATGAAATAAAATAAAATTTAAAAATAAAATAAAATAAAATAAAATTTAATTAAAATAAAAAAATAAAACAAAATAAAATAAAATAAAACAAAATAAAATAAAACAAAATAAAATAAAGTAAAATTGAATTTAAAAATAAAATAAAATAAGATAAAATAATAAGAAAATGAGATAAAATAAAATTTTAAAAATAAAATAATGTAAAATAAAATAATTAAAATAAAACAAAATAAAATAAAGTATACAAAATAAAATATATATAAAATAAAATAATAAAACACAATTATTCTAAACGAATATAAACTAATAGAACTTTTTAAAACTTCTTTTTAAGAACTTCTTTCTCAGTGTCACAAATGGTCAGTTATTTTATTTTCTCTTCCAGCTGTGGTTATAGGCACAGCTCTGATAGACACATTTAGACCAGAAGAAACTTCACCTTTGGGCATCAGGGAGAATTTTGGGCACCAGGGAGAATTTTGGGCACCAGGGAGAATTTCTCCATGGAAAGGGCTGGTCAGGCATTGGAACTGCCCAGGAAGGTGTTGATGTCCCCATCCCCGGAGGTGACACTCAGTGCCCTGGGCTGGTGACCGGGTGGGGATCGATCCCAGATTGGACTTGATGGTCTTGGAGGCCTTTTCCAACCTAAATAATTCCACGATTCCACGATTCTGTGCAGAGGTTGCTGTTGATAAGGACAGAGTTGAACTTTGGGAGCCACCTTGGTTTATTCCTGGTATTCCTGAGGTGCCCAGTAAATTCCCAGTCTCCCTTATTTCTTTCCATCCCTAAACCTCATGGAAACCCTCGCAGGTACTAATGGAAACCTCATGGAAACCCTTGCAGGTACTTGGTTGCACCCATAAAAATCTGTATTTTTAAGACACAGGAGACGGGCACCACAGAGCTCATCCACACCTTGGCTTAGGGGAACGGGGAGGAATTATTTTCTTTTCCTGGAACAACATTTGCTCTGCACTGAGCACGGGCAGGGGCTGGATATTAAAAATCCAGCTGGCTGCACAGAGCTTGAGGCTTTCAGAGCCCCTCCGAGCCCCCTGTGACCCTTTGTCTTGGTTTCCTGGGAATGTGCAGGTCCCCAGGAACATCTCAGCTGCCCTGAGGGGTTTGTGATGCCCAGAGGAACCTCGAGTGCCTCTCCTGCAGTGATGGTTTCTCGTGGCACCTCTGCCTCCTGTGGCTGCAGAAATCTCCTCTGAGGGCAAATCCTTCCTGCAGCTTTGGCTTCCAGCTTTTATTCCCAAAATCAGGTTCTGTGAGGAAAATCAATCCACAAACAGCAGAGTTGATGTCCAGAAAGGAGACAGAGGAGTCCTGGAACTTTATTGGAATAAAGGGAGAGCCCATGGGGCATTTCCCCTGGGGTCTCTCAGATTTCTGGAGGACACAGCCTCCTTTTTATCCCAATTTCCTGCCTGTCCCTCTCTCTTTCCCCATGGGCTGAGGGATTGGAGAGGCTCAGACTTCCCAGAACACCCAATACCTGAGACCCCTCTAATGTGTAATTCCCCCCGCTTTGTTCTTCCCTTGTGTCACTCAGTGAAATTCCTTATGGAATTTATGGATCTTCTCATTGCTCCTTTCATCTTCCAATATTCAATATATTTATCAGCAGACCTTTAGTTTGTTTATAAATACAAATTTCCCTCGTTCCATTCATCAATCAGTGGAATCCTCCCCATTGTTTCTTTTATCTCTCAGTGCTGGTTTTATGCACTGGCAAAACCCAGTTTGTTTGTAAAGACAAATTCCTCATTCCTTTCACTGGGATGGAGCAAAGCTTGGGGGCTGTGCTGAAGGCTGGGGTTCAAAAAGGGAGATTAAAGGACACAAAATGTGATGGAGAGGAAGGAAGAAGGGTCCAGCTCTCCCCAGAGAGAGAAATACGGATGCTGGGTTGGGAGCAGGCTGGAGCTAAAATACAGAAATTGCTGGAATACAAATGGGAAGATAAAAATGTTCATGGAGTGGTGCTGGATTTGGTTGTGAGGTTAAAATGATGAGAATGTGGGCACCACAACGTGGGTCACCAAGCCCAGGGGACAGAAAGGCTGGGCTTGAGTGGGCAAAACTCCTCAGGAGATCTGGGCCAGAGTCTCAGATCTGCACCTGTAACAAAGGAAAATCCTGTGCCGTTGACCCCGCCAAAGAAAAGCTCAGGAGATGAATCCCAGACACACCAAAGGCTCATAAAGCAAAGATTTGGGCTGCTTGGAGAAAAAAACCCCAAAAAAAAACAACAAACCCAAGCAGCAAAACCCATTATGCTCAAACTCCAGCTGAAGGTGACAGTTTGTTAAATAAAATCCACTGAGGTGCTGGGGAGGAAAAATAAAGCAAAAAATAAATCAGTGCTCCGGGGCTTTTAAAGATGCCTTTTTTGCACAATAGCTGCCTTTTGAAATGTAAAAAGGAACGAGGGGATTCTCACAGGGAGTGTCTGTTGTGTTCACAGGATGAGCTGGAGGGTTCTCCCTCTCCAGCTGTACAGAGATAAAAGCAGAAGCGCTGCAATCTTTTATTCAGGAAGGCAGGAGCAGTTAAGATGATTTAACTGTTCCTTCTGAAATGCTGGCTAAAAGATTGGGATGGAGCTGGTGAGTTTGTCCTGGTTTAGGGCAATATTTAGGAGGAAACCTCTGGGGGGGGTCTCCTCTAGGAAAAGCCAATTCCAACCACCCCTCCCCCAACAGGTTTGAGAAAAATTTCCTTAGAGGAAAGTGGGAAAAGCTATTTATTTAACAAATAGAATAGACAGGGTTGTTGTCACAGCCCTGGTGTGGTGAGGATGGCCAAGGCAGGGAGGGGGAAACAAAAATATGTGTTTTGTCAAGAATATTCATTAGAAAATGAAGAGCCAGACTGGTGAAGGTTCTCAGTTAAAAATCTTGCATTGATCACAGTGAATTTGTTCTGCAGCTCCGTGGATCATTGATCTGCACAAACACAGCATCCATCACATCCCAAACGAGGGCTGCTGGGCCAGGCTTTGCTCTCTGCTCTCATTTCCCCTCCTCCTCGGCTTCCTGCCTGGATTCACTGGCTAAAATAGCACAAAATCACCCAATTTCAAATTTGGTGTGTGGGGTTTGAAATCTGTGTGCTGGGAGTCCCCGAGGTGAGCTCCTTCAGCACGGGGCGTCTGGGAGTTCAGGGCATCCCAAATTGAGAATTTGATCCAGATTTTATCCACCGAGTCCACTGCAAGGTGTGAAAAGGGCCAGGAATTAAACAGGGGAGTCATTAAGCTTCAAATAAGTCATTAAGGAGCCCAAATAGCCCTGAGGAACACCCATGGGCATCACCTCAGGTTCCTCTGAGCTCCTCTGGGTGTTTGGAGGACTCGCTTTGCTTGACAAGAAATTCCTGGCTGGAAAATGAATCTCTTTGAGCTTCTGCCCCCGAGCTGCTGCTGCGGTCCCTGGAGTGAAAAAGTCACTGGATGGAGAATTTATTGGACTTCTGATGTGCCCAGGAAATGTGGGTTTGTCTTTGAGGGCAGCAGAGCGAGGCAGCACTGGAGACATTGTGGTAAAGTTCTTGTGATGGGGCAGAGGATCCTGCCCCAAACTGCAGCAGCTTCCCTGCCTGGGCTCCCAAACAGCCCCTGAGCCCCACATTTGGTGGAAGGGGAGTTATCTCAGAATCCAGAGGAAAACAGATTTGTTTTTCCCTTTGTGCTCAAAATGAAGCGTTTTCAACCCAAAACCCAAAAATGTTTGTGGTCATGGCTGAAGAGCCCTCCTGGTGTGATGATAGAAACATGGAATGGTTTGGGTTGGAAGGAACCTTAAAGCTCATCCAGTTCCTACTCCCTGACCTGGACAGGGACACCTCCCACTGTCCCAGGGGGCTCCAAGGCCTTTCCAAACTTTTCTTGGGCACTGCCAGGGATCCAGGGGCAGCCACAGCAAATCTGGGCACCCTGTGCCAGGGCCTCAAACCCTCACAGGGAACAATTCCTTCCCAAAATCCCATCTAATTCACATGCTGGCAGTGGGAAGCCATTCCCTGTGTCCTGTCCCTCCATCCCTTGTCCCCAGTCCCTCTCCAGCTCTCCTGGAGCCCCTTTAGGCCCTGCCAGGGGCTCTGAGCTCTCCCTGGAGCTTCTCCTCTCCAGGTGAGCACCCCCAGCTCTCCCAGCCTGGCTCCAGCCCTGGAGCAGCTCCGTGGAGTCATTCCTACAAATCCATATCTGAGAAGAGAAAAAACAAACAAACAAAACAAAAACAAAAGCAAAAACAAAAAAAACCCCAAAAAACCCAAACAAACAAAAAAACAAAAGCAAAAACAAAAAAAAAACCAAAACAAAAAAAAAAATCCCAAAAATCCCCAACAACCAGTGGTATTTTTTTCTCTGAAGAGAGGTGTCAAAATGCCACTGGAGAGTTCCTGGGGTCCCCGAGCCATTATTTGTGCCAAACTCTCCCTGTGCTGGAGATGGAGACGAGCTGGGGTCAGCTGGGAGAGCACAGAGCCTGTGCCAGGGCTGTTCAGGGAGCTGAACCCGCTCCCCGTGACTGCTCATTGCTGGAGTCAACTTTGCTGCTTATTTTTGTGATCAGGGAGTGCAAGGCTCTGCAGGAGCTGCAGCCAGCACGGCGTGATTGGCAGGGCGTGGGAGACGTGAATCCAGAAATCTGGGCCCAGACAGAATTGCTCAAAAGGCATTTTTTTTTAATTATTTTTTTTTTCCCCTTAGCTCCATCCCAATAAATGTTGTAAATCCCAGCACCTCTGGACTGGAAAAATCACGTGCTGTGAGAAAACAGCACTCAGGGAGCAGGAATTGTGATTGAAATGTGGGTCCTCAGCTGGGGAAACGAGGTCCTGTGGCAGGAAGAGCCACACTGGGTTTTGTCTTTTGAAAGGAGAATAAAAAATGGGAATGGACTAAATTAGGGGAGTGGATTTAGGCTGAAGAAGGGCAGGGTTGGGTGGGATTTTGGGAAGGAATTGTTCCCTGTGAGGGCGGGGAGGCCCTGGAATGGATTTTCCAGAGAAGCTGTGGCTGCCAATGACTCTACAGAGGCTCTTCCATGGGTGGGAAGCTGTCCCCAAATGCCTTCTCTGTCCCCAAGATCCTTCTCTGTCCCCAAGATCCTTCTCTGTCCCCAAAGATTCCTTCTCTGTCCCCAAAGATTCCTTCTCTGTCCCCAAAGATTCCTTCTCTGTCCCCAAGATGCGTCTCTGTCCCCAAGATCATTCTCTGTCTCCAAAATCCTTCTGTGTCCCCAAAATCCTTCTCTGTCCCCAAGATGTCTCTCTGTCCCCAAAGATCTCTTCTCTGTCCCCAAGATGCCTTCTCTGTCCCCAAGATTCTTCTCTGTCCCCAAAATCCTTCTGTGTCCCCAAGATCCTTCTGTGTCCCCAAAATCCTTCTCTGTCCCCAAGATCCTTCTGTGTCCCAAGGATGCCTCTCTGTCCCCAAAATCCTTCTGTGTCCCCAAGATCCTTCTCTGTCCCCAAAATCCTCCTCTGTCCCCAAGATGCCTCTCTGTCTCCAAAGGTGCCTCTCCTCGCTGATTCCAGGCCGTGCTCACTGCCCGGGATGTGCCCCAGCCCTGGGGATGAACACGTGGAGCAGGGCCTTGTCCTTGGTACTGAAAAGATTCTTTGCAAATTTGGCCAAACTGACGCTGTTAACCCCAAACTGGAAGAAATGTTTAATATTAATTTAACCTCTTTGGCCGAGGCCGAGCCATGGCAGAACCATAAATAAATCTTTCCAGACAGGCAAAAAGAGGTTTCCTCCCCAATTTCCATCCTCCCTGTGGCACAGGATGTCAGAGTCGTGCCTCGCTCTGCTGTTTGTTGTTTTTCTTTTTTTTTCTTTTCTTTTTTTTTTGTTTGATGCCTTTGTTGTGCTCTGGTTTGAACACTCGACCCCTCAGAGGCCAAGTCTGCACTGTAAGGAGCAAAATGCAGCTGACAGGTAAAGACAGGCCTGGGGAGGGGAGCTGGCTCATCTGGCTCATCTGAGTCATACTTTGGGAGGCAAAAAGCCTTCCTGCCACTTTCTAGACAAATAAAAAACAATAAAAAAACCCAAAAAACCCCAAAACCCAAAACAAATAAACAAAAAAGGTGTTTATTTTTGTCTCTTGTTTTTGTCTCCCTCCCTGTGACATTAGTTGAGTGAAGGTGGGTCCTTGTGGCACCAACCCCCACTTCCTACACACCACAGATAAATGGAGCATAAAGAGATAACCCAGGGGTGGAAAGGCTCAGCAGGGTCAACTCTGGTGCCAAGAGGGCTCAAACTTCAAGAATAAACAGCCCAGAGTGGAGAGAAGATGTGGGAAGAGATAAAGGAGAAATTGCTGACTGAGAGGCACCGTTTTACCCTGTAAAGATACACAAATTATCACTGGGGCAGAAACCTCTGCACACAAGGTACAAAAAACTTCTCCCCGAGTCCTGGGCTCAGGCTCGTGGTTACTTTTCCAGAAATTGAGGGGAAGGATCTCGATGTGAGCCCCCCCAAGGATTGGATGGTAAAATACATTGAATCCTAAGCTTGTCCTATTTCTTCTGAAAAAGGCACCTTATCGTGCACTGTGTGAAATCTACTGGCAGTCCTTTCCTTTTTTGTTTTATACCTGTGTAGTATTAGCTTGTTTTAAGTCTTATATCTGTTATTTTCCTTGTCTATGAATAAATAATTTGTTCTATAATAGACATAATCAGTCATTATTAAAAGAACTTGCAAACATGAGTGGGTTTTGGGGTGCTGGCCACCTCAATAAGGTCACTGCCTACTGCCAAAGGCCCGGGCAGGAGGCAGGGACTTATTTAACTCCCACATCCATTTGTGACAGTCCTCGCCTGCTCTCCTTTCCCAGGAAATGTCTGATGTGGTGGGAAGCACCCGCCGGGGCAGATTTGTCTGGGACTGGGAGGGGACAAAGTCTGGGAAAACTTTGTGTGGGTTCAGAAATGCAGAGAGGGGCGAGGCTGTGGCTTGGAAAAAGCCTGGGTGGTCACCAGGGGAGTGCTTGGTGTCCAGGGGTTGTGTCTGGGTCCCAACAACCTGGATTTCTGTTGGATTTTCTAGCTAAGAATTAAGCTGGATGCCCAATTTCATCCCCCTCACTCTTCCCTCCTTGCAGATAATTTAAATCATTTGGGATCCTGGGTGAAACAGGGGTGCTGAGCTGGTACAAAAATCCTTTAGCCAATTGCGAGGTCCCTGTGAAGATTTCAGTCCACCCGTCTCAGGCACCATCACAAACACATTTTCCAGCCCAAACTTCACCTGTCTCCCCACAAACTCTAAATTCACAGACTTTCACCAGCAGTTTTGATGCAAATCTCACATTTTCTTGATGTCCACGAGCAGCAGGGACAATTTTGGGGCGCTGGTTTAAGTTGGGTGAGGAGCTTCAAGCGTTGCCACTGCAGAGAAAAGCAAGATTGGGACAGAAATAAATCTGGGCTGGATGCAATGTGGGAACTCCTCTCCCAGAGAAAGGAGATCCCTTTTGGGTCAGGAAATCTGAAGGAATGGGGACCAAGGAGCTCAGAGGAGCAGCTGAGGGTGGTGGAGCTGGGCTGGGGTGGAACCAGAGCCCAGGAGGAGAAGCAGCTTCAGCAGGACCCAGAGGGGAGAGCAGGGAGAAGAATCAGGGGGAAACAGAGGCTTGGGGCTCTGGCAGAAAAATCTGATTTTGTGTCAGCTCCTCCACAACCAGGGAAATTTTTTCATTTCGATTTCGCTCGTGGGTGAATTTCTGAAAGAGTGAATTTATCCCACACCAGAAGAGACCAAGAAGGGCTCCAGCTATGGCCAAGCTTTCCAGGAAGCTCCCAAGACTTTTGCAATCTGCTTTGAGATCCCTCAGTGGACCAGGCCAGCCTAAGGGAGGTCCTAATCGTCCCTGGTGAATGGAGCATGAACTCAGCTCTTGCTGCTGAGCCTGAGATTTCCACCCCAAAACTCGACTTTTTGCAGTCCAGCAGAGAGAAAAACTCACTCCCAGTCACAGCTTGAGGCCGTGCTCTGCAAAGCAGCAAAAAAACTTCAAGTTTTGGGCATAAAAACTTCACAAATAGCTGCACTCAGACACACACGAGCAGCTGATACCTTGCTCCAGCAGCTCCAAAAATACCTGGCTTCCTGCTCCTTCAGCTCAGGGGAAAACCAGCGATTTTTCTGGGTGAATAAATTCCCTTCCAGCTCTCCCAGAGCCCCTGTGGGGGATGGATGATGACACAGACAAGCAGCAGGATGGAGGGGGCTCTCCCAGATTTTTGGCCTGCGCTGCTGGAGTTTTCCTTGGCGTTCCTGCCGGAGGGAAACTGCTCCAGGGAAAGACTTGGCTGGCAGCTTTCCCAAACCTGCTGGAGAAGTTCTGTGCAATCAGAGATTCACTCAGAGTGGGAAAGACCTCAGACCGTGGAGTCCAACCCTTGACCTGGCACCTCCCTGTCCCCAAGTGCCACATCCGCACTTGGACACTCCCAGGGATGTGTTTCCTGGGAATCCTGGTGCTGTTCCCTCACTTTATTGTTCTCACAGTGAATTTCTGAGTCAGGGAGGCAGCTGGGTGAACCTCAGGTCACTTTTTTCCCTGTCCTGGTCCATGGCTGAGCCCTGGAGCCACCAGGATTTCTCAGGAAAAAGGATCAGATCAGCCCCAAGCCCTCCCAGGCCTCAGCCCTGGCTGTGTCTGCTGCTTTGGAGAAGCTGCTGGAGCCTGAGGTGTGGTTATCCCAAACAGATCCTGCTGACCTCTCCCTAAACCTCCTCTCCCAACTCTCTGCACTTTCAAAAAGGGAGGGAAATCAGGAAATGCAGGGAGTTCCCAGCTTTGGGAGCACTGAGCCAGCGGGATTTGGGCTCCCAGGGCTCTGCTCCCTGCCCAGAGCAGGAACAGCCCTCGTGTCCTGCTCTCATCAGGACCATCCCCTTCTCCAAGCACTGAATTACACACAGCCTGAGCTGGTAAAAGCAATAATTTCCCCTTTCTGACCGGGTTTCCAAAGTGCTGAGCATTTCCCAAGGTTCTGAGCATCAGCAGGGCCCCTTGAACGTGACTCAGCTGAAAAAAAATCAGCCAGGAAAGAAGGGATGAGTTGGAGGATTTCAGCTGTTCTGTGTGGATGTTAATTCTTGCCTCAGTGTTAATTCTTGCCTTGGTATCAATTCTTCTTACTTGGACATTAATTCTTGCTTTGGTATCAATTCTTACTTGAATATTATTTCTTACTTTGGTGTCAGTTCTTACCTGGATATCAATTCTTGCCTGGATATCAATTCTTGCCTCAGTATTAATTCTTGCCTCAGTATTAATTCTTGCCTTGGTATCAATTCTTTCTTGGACATTGTTTCTTACTTTGGTGTCAATTATTACTTGGATATTAATTCTTGCTTGGATATTAATTCTTGCCCCAGTATCAGTTTTTACTTGGGTAATAATTCTTGCCGTGGTACCAATTATTTCTTGGATATTATTTCTTACTTTGGTGTCAATTCTTGCTTGGATATTAATTCTTCCCCTGGTATCAATTCAATTCTTACTTGGATATTAATTCTTACCTGGACATTAATTCTTGCTTTCCTATCAATTCTTATTTGGATATTAATTCCGGCTTTGGTATCAATTCTTACCTGGATATTAATTCTTGCCTTGGTATCAATTCTTGCTTGGACATTAATTCTTGCCTCGGTTTCAATTCTTACTTGGATATTATTTCTTACTTTGGTATCAATTCTTACTTGAATATTAATTCTTGCCTTGGTATCAATTTAATTCTTACTTGGACATTAATTCTTGCCTTGATATCAATTCTTACTTGGATACTAATTCTTGCTTTGGTATCAATTCTTATCTGGATATTAATTCTTGCCTTGGTACCAATTCTTGGACATTAATTCTGGTCTTGGTATCAATTCTTACTTGGATATTATTTCTTACTTTGGTATCAATTCTTACTTGGATATTAATTCTTGCTTGGATATTAATTCTTGCCCTGGTATCAATTCAATTCTTAATTGGATATTAATTCTTACCTGGACATTAATTCTTGCTTTGCTGTCAATTCTTACTTGGATATTAATTCTTGTCCTGGTATCAATTCAATTCTTACTTGAACATTAATTCTTACCTGTATATTAATTCTTGCCTTGGTACCAATTCTTACTTGGATATTATTTCTTACTTTGGTATCAATTCTTATTTGGATATTAATTCTTGCCTTGGTATCAATTCTTACCTGGATATTAATTCTTGCCTCGGTACCAATTCTTACTTAGATATTATTTCTTACTTTGGTATTTCTGCCTTGGTTTCAATTCCAGCCCTGCACCTCCTTGCAGGGTTGCAAACTCCATTTTCCAGCTTGTGCCAGGCCCACACACACACACACACACACACACAATCTGAATTTCACCGTGGTACAACTGGCAGAGGGAAAAGCTGGGTCATGCTGTCCCCCCAAAAGCCGAGGTTGGCTGCAGATGACTCAGGAGCGTCCCAGGGATCAGCTTTATCTATTTATACATTTCCCCGTGAATCACCGCTAATAGCAAACCGCTTGCATAATTTTCAGGAGGACGCGTTTGTGATGCCTCTGACCAGAGAAAACGCATCTATTTTGGCTCCTGCCTATGAATAGATCCCCCTGCTCTGACTCTGCGCGTTTGCAAACCACAGATCCTCCTGAAAACCTGGCGTGATTGGCAGGAAGGAGCTGATCAGCATTTACAAATCGCCGCGGCCTTTCCCCAGCAATCATTTGTACAAATTGTCTCCTCCGAGTCTCCGAGAGCCCTGAGACTCTGGAAGAGGCAGGAGCAGCCTGATGCTCACACCAGCTCATTTCACACCCTTTGGAATGTACAGCTTTCACTGAACCGTGTCTTTTCTCCATTTTTTTTCAAGGAAAAGGCCAAATATGGGCTTTGGGTGAAGAGGCGTTTGGTTTTTTTTTTTAAATCTACTGAAGAAAATCCTTGCTTTTTCTTTTATTTTTTTCCCTCAGAGCAACTGTTCCTAAAATATTTGCTCATTGTGGTTTTCAAACACATGAAAAATTGCTGTAACAGTTTAGATTATATGTTGGTTTTTTTTTAATTTTAAAAACCACATCAAAACAGAAACAGAGGCTTGCAAGAGAAAGAAAACCTGATGAGAAAGGCTTTGGAGTGGGCTGGGATTATATTCCTCCCTCCATATTCCAGCCAGGAATAGGTTTTGTGAGATTTTTTTTTTAACTGAGTATATTATTGCACGCTCCTTCTATGATGTTTGATAGCACCAATTATGGAGGTTCAAACCATGAGGCAAATTCACCAAATGGCTCAGAATGGCTGCAAAGGCCTGGAATAATTTTGGTTTTTCACCCTTTTTCTGTGCACGTTGAAGCTGGAGATAGCATTGAACTTTTCTCTGTGGTCAAGAGCTCTCAGCTGTGGATATTTTTGTGGTGCTGATGGTCCAAGTATTCCAGATGTTTGAGAAATCCAAGACTTTCCTGCTCTCTTTAGGAAATCTGGGCTTCAGCTGCAGGGTCAGTGGGTCACCGAGCCCTTTCCAGCAGGGACATCTCCAGAAACTCAATCCTACCCAATTTAATTACAGTAAATATCACTTTGCTGAACAGCCCATCCCAATTTCAGAGGCTTTGAATGCCTAACGAGGCAGCTCCACCTCGGCTCCAAGCACAACCTTTAATTAAAAACATCCCACAGCCGGATAAATCAATAATTCCCTTTTAAGTCTGAGGCCTTTTGGTGTTTCAGACCCTGCTGGGCTGGTGTGTGGGAGAGTTGTGACAGCTCTGCCTGGGTGAGATAAGAGGTGGGGTGGTCGTGGTCCCAACCACATCCTCAGCCCCTCTGCAAATTTTGGCCACAACCCCTTGGCTTTTTTTTGGAGATAATTTATTTTTTTCTCTCTCTCTTTCTCTCCTGGTTGGTTCTCTGGGGGCTTAAATAAAGCGAGTGTGAGTGGGTGTGTGGGTGAGAGGAGGAGGGATGCCAGGAAGGGAAGCTGAGTGCAGGAATCTCACAGGGTGCTGCCTGCCCAAAATTCCTGGGTCATTCTCCAAGGGGAAGGGATGGATTTTTCTCCTTGGCTTCCTGGCCAAAATCAATGCTGAAATAACACAGGGAGCTTGTGGGCTCTGTCCTGCCCTCACATTTCTGCCAGTGACCCAGCTGATGGCACAAAAAACATTGAAAGTGGTGGTTGCAGCTGAGAAAAAAAAATTGTGTAGTGCTGCAGTGAGGCAGCACCCACAGCATCGCAGGGAGCCACAGAGGTGAAGGAATTTCAGTTTGTTTTGGAAAGGAAAGAAGAGGTTTGAGAGGCTGCAGTTTAAAATGAGCTCGGAACTGATGTGTTTGTGTCAATTCACGTCAAGTTGGGTGATGGGGGCAAAGCAGGAGAAATTCCTTAAGGAGCAGCACTGAGAAATTCAAGTTAGTGAAGGTTTTCAAAATGCTTTAGAGAATGCTGGAAAATCTCTGAAAATGGGTACCTTGCTGACAGGTGACCTTTAAAGGCAGGGACATTTTCAGTTGCATCAGAGCCCCATCCAAACTGACCTTAAAGGTTTCCAGGGATGGGGCAGGCACAGGTTCTCTGGGCAGCCTGTGCCACTGTTTATCAGCCTCATAATAATAATAATAATAAACCCCCTTTTTTTTCTTATTTTTAATCTAAATGGACTGTCTTTTAGTTTAAAACCATCACCAATGATCCTGTTGCAACAGGCCCTGCTGGAAGGTTTGTCCCCATTTTACAGCCTCCCTTTGATCACTGAAAGGCCACAAATGAATTAATTAAGTAAATAATTAAATAAATAAGTAAATAAGTAAGTAAGTAAATAAATAATTAATTAATGCACCTTTTCCTGCAGCCAAGTGATTCAGGGAAGAATTAGTGCAGGTCCTGTGGAACAAACACAATCCACGAGCTGGGATCAGGCTTCCCTTTCAACCCACAAATAAACACAAAATCTCCAACCCACACAGGCTTTAGCTCCTGCTCCCAGCAGTGTGGGGGCCCAGGACAAGGGTGGTTGAGAAATGTTGAGGGAGGAATTTCCCAGTGCCCTGGGAGGACGAGGAAAAGATGATCCCTTCCTCCTCAGATCATCCCTCTGACTCCTCAGCTTTGCTGGCCATCCATTTATAAAGCCCTGAAAAAGAATTATATATATAATATTGTAGGATTTAACTCTGTGGAATTTGGTTATTGGGGTAAAATAGAAGCGAGAGATCTCTAAAGATGGGTTTAGAGCATGGGAATTTATTGTGAAAGAGCGTGGGTGTGAGAGGCTGCTGGGCTGCAAGACACAGCTCAGAGCAGGCCAGAGAGAGAGAGAAAGAGGCAAAAAGAGAGAGCAAAAAGAGGCTGATTTGTCATTTACAATACAATAAATCATCTTCTCTGTTGAATATTCTAATTCTCCTTAACCAATCTGAGACAAGCTACAAACTCTACAACATTTACATCCAACCTATAAGAATCATCACATTACCATACAGGGTTATATTTTAAACCTTAAAAAAACTGCTTTTGGGAATCTCTCCCAGGCAGGCAGGGTTTGCTCTGCCCTTTGGCCCTGCCTGGGCAGAGGGCATTGTTCTATCCAGAAGGAGGATTCCCTTCAGCCAGCTCTGCCATTGTTCCTTAGTTACTCTTCAACTCAAACCTTGTCCTCATCTCAACTTCGATTCTACTTTCCATATTTTCTGCATCTTTTGCAAGGTAATCATATCTATAAGGCTTTCCTATTTCATCTTCCCCAATATAATATATATAATTTTTTATATATATGTACCTGAAATTAGGGATTTCCCATCCTTGGCATGCTGATTAACAATAATTAAACAGAATATCTAGGTATTAATTATAAAGCACAACGTGTTTGGTCAGCCATGGCATCACTGGGAGCTGGACATCTCCCCCCCCTCAACAGCCAGAGGGACTAGAAAAATTTGGGAACATCCACATGGATGTTTCATGGCAGGTCCTAAAGGAACCAGTATCATTCCAAACACAAATTGTCCCCCTGCAATATTTAATACCTCGCCGTGGATCCCGAGGAACATCAGCCTGGATGGTTGTAATTAACAATAACTCCACCCCGCAGGGAAAATGCTCTCAATTGTTAATGACTCAGACCTCGAGGTTTAATTAATTGTTAATTAAAGGCACTTGTGCTGTCAGCTGGATCAGGAGCAGAGCAGCTGCCACCGTAGGGAAATTGCAGCAAAGTTATCCCAGCCTGGGACACCTGGGAATGGGGAAAGGACAGGGCTGGGCTTCTTCTGGCAGCAGAGATGGAAAATGTGCAAGGTGGTGATAAACTCCCTTCCCCAGGCACTGAAATCCTTTCCTTTCTGAGCCAGAGGTTGTGGCTGGGGCTGATTTCTGCTCCGATTCCTTGATGGTCAGGAATTATTCATTTTGCAGCTGTCGGGCCGCGTTTGCCACACGCGGCGCTTTTCTCTTTCACCCCTCTCAGATGTCCTGGGGTTTTATAACTAAATTTGTGTCCTCTTAGAAATACAGTGAAGCCAAAAGTAATTGTGTTTATTGCAGCTCAGATGGAGGGGTTTTTTTTCCTGCCAGGAGGGAGCAGAGTTCAGGACCTGGTGGGACGATTTCCAGGCAGAGAAAGGGCCAAGTGACAAAAGAATCAATAAATTTTAGAAGCAGCAGCAGCAGTGCTGGATCAACTCATAACTTCCCACATTTAGGAAGAATCCTTCCTGGGATCCACTTGAAATTGCAAAATTAATATATATTAATTTAGTTAGCAAGATTGGGATGGAAAACGAAGCCACTTTCAGTCGGCAGCAACTTCTCTACCCCCCTCCCTTTTATAAAATATAAAAAATTTATATATTTTTAGTCCTCCAAGCCTTGCAGTGGTTTTGTGCTGGAGCCAGGATGCTGTGGAATAATGGAAAGCTCAGTCAATCCCCTCCTGGGAATACATGGAAATAAGGAAGGTTTGGCACGGGGACGAGCTGAGGACACATTTTTTGGGCCGTGCAAGAAAAGGGGGGAAAAAAACCCTCTTAAATATTTTTTCTCCCCTTGAAAAAAATGATGCTTTCATGTTAGGCTGAAAATATCCTCCTGGTACCTTCCTATCTCCAAAGTAGCTTGGAAATGAAAGCAGCTTTGCACAAAGGGCCTCTGAGGAGAGATCTGAATTATCCAAGAAAACTTGGAATTTTTTTGCTGGAGGAGTTGAATTCTCCTCGAGGGATTTGACCCTGCCTCCCTCTCCTCAGACCCCTCTGTTGTGGGAGTACCACACACCCTTTTCCCTTTTAAAAGCAAAAATAACCCCAAAAAACCCCACAAAATCAATTCAGCCTTTGCCACTCGGAGGATGCAGAGGAATTGAGAATCTCTGCACGTTCCACTTCCCCAGTGTCCCTTCCCTCCCTGCAGCAATTGCTGCTTGGAACTGACTCCAAACAGCCAGAACCAAACTCCATCAGTGGTTAATCCTGTTAGAAGGGGATTTAATGGGTTCTCTCCTCCTCCAAGACTCAGAACTCGAGGCATCTTCACCTTCCCCGGGATATTTTGTGGGAAACTCGGTGGCCTGCGGCGTTCCAGAGTGCCAGGATCGACAAATTTCACCCAAACTTCAGGTCTTCATTTATTTCTGAGAGAGGAAACACAAAACTCTCGATGTTTGTGCAGTTTTGGGGTGGTTTGAGCACACACAGCTGGAGTGTTGAGATCCCACAACCAGTCAGGGCCTACAATGAGCCCTCAGCTGGCTTGGCTTTGGGTCCATCGTTCCACAGAAATGGTTTTGGCTCGGAGAAGGCCTCTCTTACCAAGAGCTCCACCATAATTTGATGTTTTACCCCATTTTGGGTCCAGGCCAGCAATTTGAAATGTACATTTTGAGTGGAATCTACTCAAGGTGTCCTTCAGCCCAGCATTTTGCAAATTCCTGGGCAAGGCGAATATGGAAATCCTTGGATCAAACAAAGGTTGAGAATTTCCTGGGGACACCTGGAGACACCAAGAAGTCCAGCAGAGCTGCTGTGGTGGCACTGTAGGTGAGTGGGACAATCCTTGTCTTGTTGGAGAGCTCTTTTTAATTGACCCCAAATCCCAGAAAATCCTTTCCTCTGAAGGCTTGGAATCCAGGAAGAAAACCAGGATTTGGGGTTTTTTAAGCTGGATGATGACCTGCCAAATGAGAGTGATAAACCCCAAAATCAAATAACTTTCAAGCAGGGCCTGTCCCTTGTTTTGTTTTACATGGACAGACATTTCCAGGGGAATCTGTCCTGTCCGATTTCCCCAAACATCTCCTCTGAAAAAGGGGCAAGCACAACCCATTCCCAAAGGGAAGCACTTCAGGAAATGGAGCCAGGAAAAATGACCCAGCTCAGCTCCATCTCATGCAGCCCCTGGCACTCAAACACAGCCCAGGAGAGGCCCCAGCTCTGGGTAATTAAGAGAACACGCGCTGGAACTGAGCCCAGAGAAAGCAAACGTGTGCTCCTTAAGTGCATTGACTTTATTATGGTAAAATCCCTTTTTCTTGTCATTTTTTCCCACATTTCTGCTTCCCAGCATCACGGCCTGGAGGCAGGAAGGGGTTGCTGAGGCACTTGGAGTTTTTTTTCAGCGAGTTGGAAGAAGATGAGCTGTTATTTTATACACGAAGTGGTCCAGGAAAAGAAAAAGAGTGGAAATAAATAAACTCAGTCTCACAGGAGAAAGTTGTCTCAATCATTCAGAAGGAAAACATGAAGGGAAGGCCAAGGGAAAAATGGGATTTTTGGGTATTCCATCCTGGATGAGGTAGCTGGTAGGACCAGCCCTTCTGCAGGGTCGTCCTCTGGGGCTCTCTGAAGTTTGCAGCAGTGCTGATGTGCCCTGGAGGTTTGCTGGCCATCAGCTGGCAAAACATCACAGGAGAGCTGTGACAGAATCCTCCTCGCCAACCTCCAGGCAGATGGTGGAGAATTGGGCTGGTTGGTTTCTCCTCCCTCGGGGTGAAAATGAGGGACTGGTGGATTCCCCATGCTGGCCTTGGATGTGGTTTGGTGTCCACACTCCATCAGAAAGGACCTTGAGGAGTTGGACAGTGCATCCAGGTGGGAAGATTTAACATTTAGGCAGCACAAAGCCTGAGGAATGGTAAAAGTGGGATAAAGGAGCAAAGAAAAGATCAGCTTCCCATAATTAAAGCATTATGACGTGTAGGACTCCCTGGATGGACTCACTGCCCACCAAGCATTGAGAATTCAGTTTGGCAGCCAGGAAGCTCTAAAGGCTGGGAAAATGCTTGGAATTTGCTTCCAAGAGAGAGCAGGGATCAGAAATAAGTTTGGAAACAAAACCTCCAGAGGAAGGTCAGAGGTTGGGCCCTGCACCGGAGGAGGTCTCACGGTGAGCACAGGTTCTGAGGAGGTTTTCAAAGGTCACCTCTTGTCACTGCCTCGGTGCCTTTCCTCATCCTGCCCCATTTCATTTCCAGCCACACTCAGCTCCTTGGAGCCCTTGGGATCTCCTTAGACCCATGGAATGGTTTGGGTGGGAAGGGACCTTAAAGAACTTCTCATCCCAATTCTCATCCCAATTCTCATCCCAATTCTCATCCCA
>JAHLSL010000015.1:31612878-31628373 GCA_025920805.1 Petroica traversi
TTCTCATCCCAATTCTCATCCCAATTCTCATCCCAATTCTCATCCCAGTTCTCATCCCACCTCCCAGTGGGCCAGGTTGCTCCAAGCCCCATCCAGCCTTGTCCCTGGTGCTGCCCTCAGGATGGTTTTGCTCTCCTCAATCCCCAGGGAATCATTTCTGTTGGAAAAGATCATCGATTCCCCGAGATCTCTGCCCCTGTTCCAGCTGGGACAACACACCCTGGGAGTGACCAAAGCAGCTCCGTGCTGTGGGGTCAGAATTGCGGGATAAGCTCCACTGGCTCCCAGCTCCATCCCAGCAAGGAGCCAGAGGGAACAGATGCCTCTCCGAGCTGTCCAGATGGCTGAGAGAGGCACAAGAAAGGATCAGAGCCCACGGCGAATCTCCAGTGGCCAAACAGATCTGGAGTGGGCAGTGACCTTCATCAGCCTCTGGAATGGGAAATGTGTCCTTGCAGCTGCAGCAGCAGGAGGGGAGGAGGAGGAGGAGAGGAAGAGGAGGAGAGGATGAGGAAGAGGAGAAGAGGAGGAGGAGAGGAGGATGAGGAGGAGAGGATGAGGAGGAGAAGGAGGAGGAGGAGGAGGAAGAGGAGGAGGAGGAGGAGGAGGAGGAGGAGGAGGAGAGGAAGAGGAGGAGGAGGAGGAGAAGAGGAGGAAGAGGAGGAGAGGAGGAGGAGGAGAGGATGAAGAAGCGGAGAAGATGAGGAAGAGGAGAGGATGAGGAAGAGGAGAGCATGAGGAGGAGGAGGAGGAGGAGAGGGTGGGGAAGAGGAGGAGAAGGAGGAGAGGAGGAGGAGAAGAGGAGGAATCTCTCTGCATCTCTCACGCCGCAGATATTTCAGCTGTACAAGCATTCTGAAGTGAGGCCAGTGTGCAGTTTGCTCTCACCACTGGAAAATCCACTTTTCCACCCGTTTTTCCCTTCCCAGGCAGCTCGCCAGCGAGCACAAATCACGTTAGGAGAGCAGCACTTCCTTGGGATGGAGGCAGGCACTGGAAATAAAGGACAATGTGGGCTGATCTCAGAGGGAAGCGAGGCAAAAGCTCCACCAGAAGATTGATTTGGTGAACTCATCACTGCAGGAACGGCATCTTTGGTGTCCAAATGATCTTTAGATGGAGCAATGTGGGTCTGGAGATGTTCAAAGAGAGGGTGGGTGAATGGGATGTCCGGGGTTAATGGGATGTGTGGAAGTTTTGATTCCAAGCTGCTCCAAGCAGCACTTCAGGGTCTCCAAAGGTGTGTGTTGAAATGTCTTCCCCACGAAATATTTCTCATTTCCAAAATAATTTCAAGTCCAGAGGGAGGTGTCCCTGCCCAGGGCAGGTGGCTTGGAACCAGAGGAGCTTCAAGGTCCTTTCCAATCCAAACCATTCCTGGTTTCTACAATTTCCCACAAGAAAAGACAACATTGTAATGAAAGCTCTCCAGCCATCCCATATCAGATCTCTGAATGGTTCATGCACTCAACTCCAGACCCAAATTCACTTTTGAAGGACAGAAAGGGCTGCTTGCTACCCTGAAATTAAACTGGTTTGTGTGAAGGACTTTTGACTTCCAGAGTGAGGGCGGAGATGAAGTTTCTCCTTGGAAACATCAAACATTGCTGTTGTTTTTCCTTTTCTGTGTTCCTAATCCTGACGAGGACAGGGCTAACAGGACAATTTAGGATTCTTGCTCCCAAGAAGTGCTGGGAATGGACAGGAGAGGGTTTTCCTCTACCAGAGAGGAGGGAAGGACCCGTGAAGGTCCATTGGAAGTGCAGCTCCCCGGGCGCGAGAGGATTTGTCCAAGTGCTCAGAAAGCAGATGGAAAAAACCTTCCTCTGGTCACTCCAGATTTAAATTATGCATCCTCCATCTGCTGCCTGGAGCTCAGACGTGCTCACAGAGCTGCTGCCTGCCCAAAATAGCCCAGGGCTTTGGGAGGGGCTCTCACTCCCCTGCCTTGCCTGGCCCAGGCTCTCCCAGCTCCTCTCCCGTGCTGCTGTCACTGCAGGTGAGGGTTGGATGTCACCTGGAGGGAAGGAAGTGGCTCAGGTTTGGCCAGATGGGCCAAAATTCCCCTCTGCTGAAGGAAACTTCTCCCTCTTTTTGTTCCCTGGTGGGAATTTTACATCCTTTGCTTTGGCTGCTCCCAGGACCTCACCTGCGTGGAGTGAAAACATCACCAAGAGGCCAGAATTGCAGTTTGAGGCCCTGGATGGGCTTGAAATTTGGAAAGCTCTGGGTCACAGCACTCCCCAGGATGGGTCTGGGCACCCTCAGGAGGCTCCTCCTGCTTTCCCACGGGTTCAGAGCATCCCTGGATGAAGGTGGGAATCCCTGGAGCAGCACCAGGGTCCCTTCCCTCAGGTCCCCTCCAGCCCTGCTCCAGCACACTGCACACATTTCATTCTTTGCCTCTTTTCCCCCTGCCTCTAAATCAGTCCTGTCAGCTCCTTAATTATTTTAATTTTTCTCCATTCTCCAAATCCCTCAAATATATTTTATATATAGGGTACAGGCTTAAAAAGGAAAGCTACCGCTGTGCCCTTGCCTCTGAAATATTACCAGGGAAATGCAATGAAAAGTGTATTTCATCTCTGCCTTTCATTTTTTTCCCAGACATTTTCTGCTTTGAAGAAGCTTGAAACAGTAATAGACTGATGGCCACACTCCAAATCTATTGATTAACAGTGAGTGGTCAAGCTCTTCAGTGCCTGAAAATGCACCCAGAACCAGGGACAGGTGAAGGATTGTGTTTTCCTGCAGATGGAAGGAGTGGGGGAGGATAAAAGCTGCAAGATCTGCCCTCCCCAGGTCCAGATCCCCCACTGGGGTGAGGTCCTGGCGTGGGGGGAGAAGAAATGATTAATTCAGTGGCTCAGCACAGCAAAAGGTAAATCATTTGTCAAAATCGTGGCTCCAAATCGCCTCTGTTTAATGGGAGGGCAGCAGAGAAGGGAAGGAGGCAGGAATGCTCTCCCACAGTTTGGAGCAGGAGCTCAGTGCTGAGAGCAGGGATCTCTCCCCAGCCATTCCAGTCCTCACCAAAAGTCTCATTTTCAGTGCATTTTAGGACAAAAAAACAAAACAAACAAACAAACAAAAAAAAAAACCAAAAAAAAAAACCCAAACCAAACCAAACCAAACCAAACCAGATCAAACCAAACCAAACCAAACCAAACCAAACCAAACCAATAAAATAAAATAAAATAAAATAAAATAAAATAAAATAAACCCAAAGCACTGCAGGCTGCAGGGTTTGGAGGTTGTGCAGATGGACAGTGGGACAGAGACCCTTCCCCTTCCCTCCAGGATTGGGGCACATCTGCTCTCCAGGAACATCTGCAAGGACATCGATTGTGTTTGTTATTATATTGATCTAAAATAATAATTCAAATTAATATAAAAATTCAAATAATTCAATAATTCAAAATATTAGTGACCAAACCCCAGCTCTCTGGAGGAAACAAAGCTGGCTGTGCATGGAGCTGGCTCCCACCACCACATCCAGCACCAAGGGCAGGAATTTTGCCCTCAGCTGGGCAGGACAATTCCTCTTTGCAACCTTGGAAGCTCCTGGAGCTGCTGGGCCCCAGGGATAATGGGATGGATTCCTGTGGAGGCCATGAAAATGAGCAAAGTTTGGGAGCAGAGTGAAAACCTCACTTTCAGCTTCCACAACCACACCCATCCCCGTTCCTCCACCTCCTGCGTGGTCTGGGAGAGGGGTGAGGTGGCCCCAAAAAATCAGAGAACCCATTCTGCCCTCAGAAAGATGGGGAATGTTTGGGGTTTTTTTTAAAATCTGACTTCTGTGGGATGGGAGAGCATTTTCCTCCTTTTATTTGAATCCCAGCTCAGTGCCTGGGCTGAAGGGCAGGAGGGGGCAGGGGATGGTGAGCAGTGGGTCACTGCAGCTTTCAGGGAGACTCAGGGAGGAGCCAGGAGAATTTTTCAGCCCCTCTGCTGCACCTGCTGCAATATTTGGCGTATTTGAGAGTGTTCCTAAGCTGCTTTCCAACTGAGCAGCCAAAAAAAAAGCTTTCCCCTCATGTTCCAGGTGCTGCAGCACCGACTCCCAAAGAGGGCGTTCCAAAAGTGCCATTCCCAAAGTGCCATTCCCAATCCTTCTGCAGCCAACTCTGAGCGATGCTTGTGAAATACGTAACTTTAAAAATTAGGATTTTAAGCAAAGTTGGTATAGCCAAAACCAACTAAAGTAGATTCAGTAAGCAAACCCAGCAAGAGTTAATTAAAGAATTAATGTTTAACTAAAGAATTGAGTTAGAAGTGAGCTTTAAGGTGTAGGTAACTGGTTGCTTGTCGTTTTATATTTGCTCAGCTGTATTTATATTGAGAAACAGAAATTACCAATCGTTCTACCTAAAACACCCATTCAAATAGGAGAAGAATAGAAGAACTGGATGTGTTTCAAAAGCTATTTGTATTGTCAAAAGCCAGAAAAGCAGAGAGGTCAAAGAGAGGAAGATGAGTTTTACTTCATCATTCTTGCCCTTCCCTCAAATTATGTGACCACTGACTCAATTTAAAGAACAAACCACTCATGCTTAATAACTATTCAGCTAATTACCATGCAGAGCAGGGAATGGGAGGGATTAATGAGATTAATGGGTGTTTGTATTTTGAATATTCAAAACCCCTTACAAATAAATAGACCTTGCATTGTTTTGTGCATTGCTCTGTGCATTAGGGAGCTGTCCCACACAGCAGCTGAAATAAAAATATACTTTCTAACAACTTTCTAACAGTCTTTTTCTGTCTCTAATTGGGTATCAATACTAGATCAATACCCATATTTTGGTAAATCACTTGGCTGGAATAAATCACCCAGACCCGGGTCCTGACAGGATTAATGCCCTGGGAAAAGCCTCAAACCCTCCAGTGAGGCCTTGGTTTGAGTTCTGGGAGGATCAGAAATGTCCCAGTGGAAGGAAAAAATAGTGGCAGGAACAGAACGAGCTGTGGGAAGGAGAGATGTGAAAGAAATGTTTTCGTCTGCAAAAATGCCCCAGTGAATGGCTGGGTGAGAGGCACTGGTGTTAACACACGGTAAAGGTGGGGAGGTCAGAGGAGAATGGGTCTTTGGGCACAGTAAAATAAAGGAAATTCAAAGGAAAATGGATCTCAGTGAACAATAAAGGAAGTTCAGAGGAAAATGGATCTTTGGACACAATAAAGTAAAGGAAGTTCAAAGGAGAATGGATCTCTGGGCACAGTAAAATAAAGGAAGTTCAATGGAAAGTGGATTTTTGGGCACAATAAAGGAAATTCAAAGGAAAATGGATCTCTGGGCACAGTAAAGTAAAGGAAGTTCAAAAGAAAATGGATATTTGGGGACCATAAATTAAATTCAAAGGAGAATGAATCTCTGGGCACAATAAAGGAAGTTTAGATGAAAATGGATCTTTGGACACAGAAAAGGAAATTCAATGGAAAATGGATCTCTGGGCACAATAAAGTCAAGGAAATTCAAAGGAGAATGGATCTTTGGGCACAATAAAGTCAAGGAAATTCAAAGGAGAATGGATCTTTGGGCACAATAAAGTAAAGGAGGTGATGATACAAAAGTCCAGGCAGCTGCAACACTGCAAGAAAATAAAGGAGTAAAGGCCCATTCTCCTTCCTTCTCCTTATCTTTTAATAGAATGGGGTTTAACTTCTGTCCAAAAGACTTTGCCCAGGGGTTTCATCAGTTCTGCAGAGCTCTCAGCCCCCATTTTGACTCAGAACTTTTCCCAAAGCCTTTTTTTGCAGGAGGAATTTTGGGGCTCTGAGCATCCTCGTGACAGAGAACGATTCAGCCTCGCCAGCTGCTCTGACCCCAATCTCACCTCGCTCCTCCCCAAGCCTGTATTTGCACATCTCTTTTCTTTCTGCATGTCTGAATTCAATTTGTTTTGTTTTGTTTTGTTGTTGTTGTTTTTTTTAAGGACTGGTAAGGGACTGTTTATTGGACAGGTGACAAATCTGCCGTCTGAGCAGCTTTCCTAATAAACCAGATTATTTTTGTTGATGCTGATAGCTCCAGAACCCAGTGTCTGCCGCGGATCTGCTTCGTCTGTTTTGACTCCTCACTCCTCAGGAGAGCATCTGCTGCTTCCCCACGTTATCAGCAACTTCAACACTCACACAGGGTGACTGTCCCCACTCCACTCCCATCCCCTGATTTCTGTCCAGAGCCCTTGGGAATTCCCCCTGCTGGATGTGGGGCTGGGATCATGTTAAAGCAGACTGAAGGTAAGCAATAAGGAGCAATAAAAGCCCATCCATGCAGCAGTGGAGCAGCATCCCCCAGCACAATTCCATTGATTTTGGTGGAATTAGCACTCATTTGAGGCAGAACCATGAGGAATAGTCCAGTGCTCCTGGAAACCCTCAGTTCATCAGAATTCCAGCTTTAACCATTGATCAGAAAATATTGCAGCAGAGGCCCTGGATCAGACTGACCTTTTGCTGCATGGCACAGAAATTGCTGGAAATTGCTGGTAACTCCCCACTGATTTCTGTCCAGGTTGCTCAAAACCCTTGGGAATTCCCCCTGCTGGGTGTGGGGCTGGGATCATATTAAAGCAGATTGAAGGTAAGCAATAAGGAGCAATAAAAGCACATCCATGCAGATTTATCGTCAGCAGTGGAGCAGCATCCCCCAGCACAATTCCATCAATTTTAGTGGAATTATGTAATTTAAGCCAGAACCACAAGGTGTATTCCAGTGCTCCTGGAAACCCTCTTGGAATTCAGTTCCATCAGAATTCCAGCTTTAACCATTGATCAGAAAATATTGCAGCAGAGCCCGACAGAGGGCCCTGGATCAGACTGACCTTTTGCTGCGTGCCAGAGAAATTGCTGGAAATTGCTGGTATTCCCCATTCCATTCCCATCCCCTGATTTCTGCTCAGAACACTTGGGAATTCCCCCTGCTGGGTGTGGGGCTGGGATCATGTTAAAGCAGATTGAAGGTAAGCAATAAGTAACATCCATGCAGCTTTAATGCCAGCAGTGGAGCAGCATCCCCCAGCACAATTCCATCGATTTTGGTGGAATTAACACTCATTTGAGGCAGAACTATGAGGAATAGTCCAGTGCTCCTGGAAACCCTCAGTTCCATCAGAATTCCAGCTTTAACCATTGATCAGAAAATATTGCAGAAGAGGGCCTGAATCAGACTGACCTTTTGCTGCGTGCCAGGGAAATTGCTGGAAATTGCTGGTAATTCTCTCCACTCCATTCTCATCCACTGATTTCTGTCCAGAACCCTTGGGAATTCCCCCTGCTGGGTGTGGGGCTGGGATCATATTAAAGCAGATTGAAGGTAAGCAATAAGTAGCAAAAAAAGCACATTCATGCAGCTTTAACATCAGCATCCCCCAGCCACAATTCCATATATTTTAGTGGAATTAACACTCATTTGAGGCAGAACCATGAGGAATAGTCCAGTGTTCCTGGAAACCCTCAGTTCCTTCAGAATTCCAGCTTTAACCATTGATCAGAAAATATTGCAGCAGAACCCAGCAGAGGGCCCTGGATCAGACTGACCTTTTGCTGCATGGCACAGAAATTGCTGGAAATTGCCGGTAATTCTCTCCACTCCATTCCCATCCCCTGATTTCCGTCCAGGTTGCTCAGAACCCTTGGGAATTCCCCCTGCTGGGTGTGGGGCTGGGATCATGTTAAAGCAGACTGAAAGTAAGCAATAAGGAGCAATAAAAGCACATTCATGCAGCTTTAACATCAGCATCCCCCAGCACGATTCCATGGATTTTAGTGGGATTAACACTCATTTGAGGCAGAACTATGAGGAATAGTCCAGTGCTCCTGGAAACCCTCAGTTCCATCAGAATTCCAGCTTTAACCATTGATCAGAAAATATTGCAGAAGAGGCCCTGGATCAGACTGACCTTTTGCTGCATGGCACAGAAATTGCTGGAAAGAAGGGAGCAATTAAAGAGTCTTTATTTGCTGAGGGCATCCCGGGGCACTAAAACCATTGCATTTCTGGACTCTGGGCCTGCCCTTTAAATCCAGCTTGCAGAGGAAGCTCCCCACAAGAAGCAGGTGAGTTATTTTTGCAGCCGGCGACAAGAGAGCCTTGAACGGATTTTAGAAAATACTTGGAGGGAACAAAGGCTGCCCAAGTGAGCCAAGTTCACTCCTCAGTAGCCATGACAACACTTCCAAGAACTCACAGTTTAGGGGAGAAGGGAAATAAATCCTGATTGGGGACACAGAGTGATCCATCTCCAAGTGCCTGGACGGTGACGGAGTTGGGAAAGGGATGCTTGGTGACATCCTGGAGAGCAGGGACCTTGTGTTTTACCCCAAATGATTTCAGGGAAGGGCAGGATGGGAAGCTGCAGAGCCATCGTGAGCATCCTTGGAAAAACCCTCTAGGATTTTTCAGTCTGATCATTCCCCCAGCACTGCCAAGGCCACCACTGACCCACGTCCCCAAGTGCCACATCCACATTTAAATCCCTCCAGGGATGGGGACTCCACCACTGCAGCCAAAGGTTCATAACCCTTTCCATGAAAAAATCATCCCAAATATCCACCCTAAACCTCCCAGCAGCTGTGACTTCCAAATTCGGTCACCTCAAACACTCTTGGATACCTTTTTTTTTCCTAGAAAAAATAACATTACAGCTGTAGGAACTCAGCAGCTTCAGAACTCACAGCCTGTGGACTGGAAACCAACTCTTTAAAGGAAATACTCCTTGAAATCCCTCCCTGCCCCCGGGGCTTTGCAAAACCTCCACTTAAACTCCTGGCATCCGTCTGGGGATTGTGTCACCCGCCAGCTCAACGAAGGAGCTGATTTGAATATTGTTTTATCACACTGTGCCTTGCAGACAGCATTGAGTCAGCTCAAAAACCAGCGCAGTGAGCACTGGCTCCCGGTTAATTTTAGGCATGAAACATCATTTACTCTGCTCAAAGGGAACACTTGGAACCCAAAGGGGTTTTTGCTGCAGGCGCCGGTTCCTGAGCAGGGTTTTTGTTTGCTCCCCGTTATCTCAGGGAGAGTTTTGGGGCTGGGGGATTGCAAATCTTCCCCCAGTGCAGGGGTGAGGGTGTTTTGCTGACTGTTTTTATTTCCAAAGAGTTTTAATGCAGCTCTTGGGGAAGAAAGGAGGAAATTGCACTTCAGCAGGGTCTGGCTTGGTCCCTAAAAAATTCCTTCACTTGGTGTTTCCTCCTGTTCCAGCTCTCCAGGCAGCAGAAAGTCATGGTGTTAAAGCCCTAATTTAGGATTTGTTTTCCCAAAAGCCAAATATTTCCTCCTCTCAGACCATTCACAGGAGCTGGTCCTGGTCATTGTCGCCTGAGCATTGCAGGAAATGGTGTTTCCATCACAGGGGTTGGGTCGCCTCTTAAACCTGGCTGTAAAATCCATCTCATGAAATAAATCCAGCTCATGCAATAAACCCACTTCAAAATATAAATAAATAAATAAATAAATAAATATCATTAAATAAATAAATAAATCCATCTCATGAAAGAAATGCAGGTTATTAAATAAATCCGCCTCAGTAAATAAATAAATCAATCCATCTCATGCAATAAATCCATCTCATGAAATAAATCCACCTCATGAAATAAATCCACCTCAACAAATAAATAAATAAATAAATCCATCTCATGAAATAAATAAATAAATCCATCTCATGAAATAAATCCATCTTATTAAATAAATAAACCCATCTAATGAAATAAATCCCTCTCATGAAATAACCAACTCTATCTCATGAAATAAATAAATGAATAAATCTGTCTCATTAAATAAATCCATCTCATGGAATAAATAAATCCATCACATGAAATAAATAAATAAATCCACCTCATTAAATAAACAAATCCATCTCATGGAATAAACAAATCCACCTCATTAAATAAACAAATCCATCTCATGAAATCACCTGAGAGCTGAATGGAGACGAGGGCTGACCAGGGCCCTCCTCACCATGGCCAGAGCTCACGGACACGGCCCAAGTGCAGACTCAGAATTATTCTGGGAGGGTGGGAGTTTCTGGAGGAGCTCTGGAGAGGTTCTGTGGCCATGGAGCAGCCCTGAGCTTTGCCCAGGAGGTTTGGGGTTGCCCAGGAGGTTTGGGGTTACCCAGCAGGTTTGGGGTTGCCCAGGAGGTTCAGGTTTGCCCAGGAGGTTTGGGGTTGCCCAGGAGGTTTGGGGTTACCCAGGAGGTTTGGGGTTACCCAGGAGGTTCAGGTTTGCCCAGGAGGTTTGGGGTTACCCAGCAGGTTTGGGGTTGCCCAGCAGGTTTGGGGTTGCCCAGCAGATTTGGGGTTACCCAGCAGGTTTGGGGTTGCCCAGGAGGTTCAGGTTTGCCCAGGAGGTTTGGGGTTGCTCAGCAGGTTTGGGGTTACCCAGCAGGTTTGAGGTTGCCCAGGAGCTCACCAGAGGGATGGAGCAGCTCTGCGAGGAAAAGCTGAGAGCTGGGATTGCTCAGCCTGGAGGAGAGAAGGCTCTGGGGTGACCTCACTGCGATCTTCCAGGACCTGGAGGGAGCTACAAGAAACATGAAAGACGGGACAAGCAGGAATGGATTCACAGATGAAATATTAGGAAAAAACTCCTTCCTGTGAGGGTGGTGAAGCACTGGAATAGGTTGCCCAGGGAAGCTGGAGCCCTGGAAGTGCCCAAGGCCAGGTTGGGTGGGAATTGGAGCAACCTGGCATGGTGGAAGACGCAGAATGAGATGATCTTTGAGGTCCCTTCCAAGCCAGACAATTCCATCATTCTATGATTCCATGAACAGAATGTGATAAAATGTGATAAAAGTCGAACTTCCAGGGGAAACTGAGGCACTGGGTGCACTTGGGACCCCAAATCCCAGCAAACCCAAACAGAAACTTGCGGCTCCAGCAAGCACTGCCAGCCACAAAACCCTCTCTAGGATTTATTGAAGTGATGACCAACCAGAAATGGGGTCTTTTCCTCCTTACAGCACATTCTGAACCCCACAGCATCTCGTGGAGGAATTATCTTGTTCCAGGGAAATAAAAGCTCTTCGAAGAACCCACCACATTCTGTATTTTGTCACGATCCCATTTCTCTTTTCCATGTGAGGAGGATGGGAAGCATTGCCCCATGTCTGGGCAGAAAGAACCCCAAAGGGAAACAGAAGTCACCCACAAACCTTTGGAACCAGGGAAAAAATAAAGGCAGAAATAAATAAACAAAGAGGTAAAAAAAAAACAACAAAAAAACCCCCCTTAAAATGTTGTTTTGTTTCCCTTGTTTTGCTGCAGAGGAGTTTGAAGTTCTCCATTTCCTGGGTGTGCTGGAGGAGCAGCACAGTTGAGACACAGGCTTTTAATGAAGTTTATGTAAATTTGGTGCTGTTTATACTTAGCAGAACAGATTTAGGAGCACTAATAAAGCAGCAGATGAGGCGTAGAAAAGAGCTGGTGAAGTTCTCCACCACTGTTATTTTTTACCTTCCTCCCACCATTCCCAGCAAAGAAGATTCTGTTTCTGTTGCCAGTTTCTCTTCACAACAAGAGCTTTTAAAGGCTGTTTATCCCCCAGTGCTGCTGAAGCCTCTCCCAAGCCTCAGTTCAGCTCTGCCCCATCGCTTTCCCTCCAGGAAAAACCAGCCCAGTCCACGTTTGTTTTCCCTTCAAGAAAATCAAATTTTCCCCACTCCGCTTTGGGACCTTTGTTCACTGCCAGGATTTTCCTTGGGGTGGAGCTGAAAAGGCTTTTTCCTTTGGGAGAGGGCGAGGGTTTGCCCTGGGTTTGGAGCCAGGGATGCTGAGGAGGAGCAGGATGAGCTTCATCCCCGAGGAGGAGGAGGAGGCAGAGCTGGCCCTGCCCAACCATGGGTGCTGATTTCCGAGGAGAAGAGCAGGGCCACCAACAGAGAAAAGTGACCCAGGAAACCCTCGGGAGAAGCTTCTTGGCTGCCCCGCCTCTCCTGCCTCACCCCACAACCCCTTCCAAGGATTTTCTGCTCGTCCCAGGAGTTTTTCTGTGAAAAAGTGAAGCAGATTTGGGGTTTGTCAGCGTCTTCCCCCTGCTTTCCACTCAGGATATTCCCTCCCAATTCCCCCCTCATCGGACCCTCCCTGAGATGGAGTTTCCAAGGTCTCGGGGTCCCTTTGGAGCAAACCTGTCCTTTTCTCCTCCTTTGCACACTTGAGGAGCTCCCATGGAATAAAACCCCCAGGAGCTCAATGGGATGAACAATCCTGAGTGCTCTGGGATGGCTCTTCCATCCTGGTATTCTGAGATTTGTACTGGCTGGGAGATGGATCCTCCCTGGGCTGATCCCATTATCCCACAAAACTTCTCCATCTGGAGAAGGAGAGCAGTCCTTGATACCAGGGATATTTTGATTCATCAGAAGCCAACGTGGAAGGGAAGGCTGTGGTAATTATTAAAAGCCACCAGGCACTGCTGCAGAAATAAAAATAAATTTTCCTATTTATGGCACCTTCACGCTTTGCTTTTCGTTAAGAAAAGGGACTAAATTTAGGACTGGCGTGGTCAAGGCTTAGGTTGGAGATGAGGTTTCACCACACCTATTCCTACAACAGCAGAAGGGTCCTGGAAAACATGAAACCCCCCAAAAATAATAGAAAGAAATCATTATATTTAATTTATTTTTATGGGAACTGATAATCTGTTTTGGGTTTTTTTTTTTTCAACATCCCACCAGGGAGAAACCTTGCAGAGGATTTATGGCAGTAAATCAACACCACCCAGCTGAGCACCACACCCAGATCTTCATGGAATCCCAGAATTCCAGGTTGGAAGGGACCTCAAGGATCATCTGCTCCAACCTCTCTTGGCAAAAGCTGCGTCCAGACCAGATGGTCCAGCTGAATCTTAAAAGTGAGAAAATCTCCCACTTCCCTGGGGAGATTTTTCCAGCAGCTGATGGTTCTCATTTTGGAATTTTTTCCTTTCGTATCCAATCAGAACCTCCCCAGGAGTGACTTTCCCGTTATTTGTCATCTTTTCCATGGGATTCCTCATAAAAGGAAAGTCTCCATCTCCTTTGCAGTGACCCTTTGAGCACTGGGACATGGGGATGGGTTTCCCAATCCCAAATTCCTCATTCTTCCCTCTGATTGTCCCTCTCCAGCTTTCCACGTCTTTTGGAACAGCAGGGAGCAAACCTGGACACACCCAGAATAACAAATTATCTCTCTCTGCTGGGTCCTTTTTTGGGCACAAGGAGCAAGGAAATCCAAGATCCTTTTAATTAATCAGAGCTTTGATCAGGGAGTTTTGTTCCTGACAGGTTTTTTGTGGGTTTTGGGGACATCTGAGACCATTCCCTGCAAGGGAGAGCTCCAAACCCCCAGCTCAGAGCTGCAGAAGTTTCCCGTTCGTGGTTTTTATCCCTTTTCCTCCAGCTCATCTGGGAGGAGCCCCTGGATCAATCCCTGACATCCAGAAACCCTCAAGGACATCTTCAGGGCGTCCTCCTCGCCGTGCCCACAGACTTGGAATTTTCAGGCATCCCAGTTTTTCCCTGGGGAAAAAGGGGAAGGACTTGGGTGGAGCTGGGTGGGGAGATCCTTGGAATGGAGGGGGATTCTCACAGATATATTTGGAAAAGATGAGTTTTTTCCTGACTAAAAGGTGCCTGAGCGATCCTGTTCCGTGTGGTGACACAGGGATGGGAAAGCAGAACCACTGAGGAGTGATGGATTCACAGCATTTTCACTGAATTCTGGATCTCACTTGAATTTTCAGCTGCAGCTTTTTTTTTCTTTTTTTTTTCTTTTTCTGCAACCTGTGATGAATCTGAGCATCCCTGACTTAAGGTGCTGAAGGAGGAGGAGGAGGAGGAGGAGGAGGAGGAGGCTTCTAGAAAAAAGAAGTGTTCAGTCCAGGAACCAGCTGTGATTGCTAAATCAGGAGATTAGACACATTGGAGGGGAAAGAAAAAAAAAAAAAAGAAAAGGCAAAAAATGACTGAAAAGTTAAAAATACAGCCTGGAACGTGGAGCCTGCCTGGGGGCTGAATTTCACCCTGAGCCCATAAAGCAGGGGAAAAGGGGACAGAGCAGACCCACAGGGTAAAAACCCACAAAGGAGGAGATAAATCAGCCCAGAATCCTCCCCTTGGTTATCACGTGAAAGATTTTGCAGAATTATGAGCAGGACAAAATCACCTCTGGGACAGGGGGTGCTTCACAGGAAGGAGATGATTTCCTCTATTGGCCATTGACTTCAGGACAAATTGATTATCCCACTAATTTCAGACCAGATCCCAGTGTGATGCCGAGCAACCCAAATTCCTGAGGGTTTTTCCTAAAGAAATCCCACCTGGAAGACTCTTCCAGCCAATTTTGGTGGCCCAGGAAGCAACTGGGGGAACTGGTGAGCAGGGGATGTGGTGTGCAGATCCAGTGAGTCTTCTTAAATCTGAATTTTTCCATTTTAGAGGAGAATAGGAACTTCCAGGCAGGCTCAACCCAAATTCCTGAGGGTTTTCCCTAAATAAATCTCACTTGAAAGCCTCTTCCAGCCAATTGTGGTGGGCCAGGGAGTAACTGGGGGAACTGGTGAGCAGGGGACGTGTGGATCAGAGCTCCTGCCATGAGGGTGACTCTGCTTAAATCCGAGTTTTTCCATTTTAAAGGGAGACTAGGAACCTCCAGGCAGGCAAAACCCAAATTCCTGAGGATTTTTCCTAAATAAATCCCCCCTGAAAGCCTCTTCCAGCCAATTGTTGTGGCCCAGGAAGCAGCTCCTGCCATGAGGGCGAGTCACCTTAAATCTGAATTTTTCCATTTTAGAGGAGAATAGGAACTTCCAGGCAGGAGGATTTCCACGACTCACCAGTGAAATTTAATCATGGCTAAACTGAGGAGCCCGGAGTCATTAAAGCATGAAATTGTGCCAGCCAATTAAAGCATCAATCACAGCCAACCTCGTTCGGGAGCTGCTTTAATCCCAAGGAAAGGAACATTTTTTTGGCCTGGTGAGAGAGCTCAGCGACTTGAAGTTGGTTTTAGTGAAACAGCAGCTCCTCAGTTCCCCTTCAGAGATTTGCCAGGGGTTGTTTTTTGGTTTTTTGGGGTTTTTTTTCATATATATATAGATTATTTTCTGCTGTGCTCCTTCCAAGGTGACTCGTGGTTCTGCTCAAGCAGAGACACAGATTTGAGCTGGAGATGAAGTGACTCCATCAAACCAGAGAGCTGCTCAAAGGGACGTTTAAACCAGCAAAAAACAGAGTTCTGGGACATCTCTTGCTTTTCAGCAGATAAGGGATTTTCCTTTTGTTTTTAAAGCTCAGCAATTAGATTATTCAGCCTGTCACTTCATGCAAAATGTGTTTATTTAATTGGCTTTTAAAGCCTTTAAAATTTTTTTCCCTCTGAGTTGAATTCCTGGAATGACCATTGGTCACTTCATGAATCGTGTGTTTATTTTATTGGCTTTTAAAGCCTTTTTTAGTTTTTTTTCCCTCTGAGTTGAATCCCTGGAATATCCATTGGTCACTT
>JAHLSL010000015.1:31656963-31721938 GCA_025920805.1 Petroica traversi
GCCTTGGAGCCACCTGGGACAGTGGGAGGTGTCCCTGCCCTGAATGGGGTGGAAAGAAATGACCTTTCATGTCCCTTCCATCCCACGATTCCATGAAGATGTTCCAATAAACCCCATAAAATCCTACTCCCTGGAGGTGCCATCTGAGGTCCCAAATTTGAGGAATGTGGTGCTTTAAACACCTCGGAGGAGCCAGCAGAGCTCTCGGGTTGAGGAGGGGACACGGCCTGAGCTCTGTCCCTCCCAGCAGAGCAGCCCCAGGGACCCTGCAGAGCCACCCAAAACCACCCAGCCATGGAAAACTTACCCAAAAATCCCTTCCAAGGCACCACTTGCTGCTGCTGGGCTGAGAACTGACCCCAGTCCTCCCAAAACGCTGAAATCCACACCCCACGTGCTGAATTTGACGGGAGATTTCCTGCAGCCCCTGATCACACCACAAACCCCTCAGTGCTGCAGAGCTCCTGGCTCTCCCCACCTGCTGATAACTCAGATCAGGAGGGAGAAACTTTATTTTCAAGCCATTTTCCCCAACTCTTTGCTGTTTTTTGGGGTTTTTTTGCTGAATTTGTGGCTGAATAAGGGGCTGCAGCAGCAGGGATTTGTCTCCTCCAAGCTCTTTGCAGAAGGGGAGCAGAAGGCAGCAGCTCCTCCAGGACAGGCCCCTAAGTGTTTAATGTGACACCAGAGCAGAGCCAAGTGACCCAAGCAGCGTTTGGGACAGAGGAGGGCACAGCCAGGGAGGTGAGAAAGGGAAAGGCCCAAAAGCCAGAGAGGGAAGTGCTGATTTGTGATTCCAAAGCCTGCGCTGCAACAGCTCCATCCCCTCTGCTCTGCCCACAATTTTGGAGGTTTGCTGAGTGGAACGGCCAGGGTTTGGTCCTTCAGTGCTTTAATTAGACAGGGAAATAATTAGAGAAGAGGATTCTTTTCTGATATCCCCAATACAGAAAAGGACCAAAGTCCAGCCCTTTTTGCCTGTTTTTGGGTTGTTTGGGAAGCTTGGCAGGTGAAAGGAGCACATCCCAACTGCATCAGGGGCCATAAATGAGATTTCTGAGGAGATGGGGAGGTGCAGCTTCTGGACAAGAATGAATCCTTCAGCACAGGGAAAAATCCCCACTCAGCCCCTGGGCAGCATTTCCACAGGGGAAATTCCAGAGCCAACTTCCAGAACGGGCTGGGGGTGTGGAGAGCTGACAAAAATCAGCTTGCACTGAGGATTTTGGGGGGACAGACACAACAGAGATGCCTGAGGCTCCCCTGGCTCTGCCCACCCAACTTCTGGGCAGGTAAAAACCCTGCAGAGGGCAGGCTCAGAACGCAGCAAACAAGGAAAAAAGGTTGGAAAGGAGTAACCTGAACGTGTGACAATGATGGTGTAGATGCCTGGTGGGACACACCGGAAACCAGGAGGTGCTTTTGGAGATGGGACATCTCAGGTCCCTTTCTTATCGCTGAGAACTCCACAAAAAAAACCCAAACCAACCCTTCCCTCGCAGCTCTGAACATCCTCCAGCTCTGTCCAGCTTTGGGGGAACCTCCTGCTCCTCCCAGGAGTGTGCACAGAGCTCAGCCCCTAAAGCAGCCAAAGCTGAGCAGATTTGCACAGGGGATGTGGAATTTTGGGGAAGATCCTACAACTGCACACAAGTGTGGTCACCTTCCCCATTTCTTTCCAGAGCATCTCGGTGCCCTGGATCATCAGGAAGCTCCTGTTGTGTCCCTCAGCCCTGGGGCTCATCCTGGACCATTCAGCTCTGACCAAAGCAGCTGAACCCCTCTGCTCCATCCCCATCCTTTCCATCACTGACGCCCATCCAAGCAGAGCTTGATTTATTAAATAATAATAATTCCAAATGTTGATGGGTTGCAGTGGAATTGTGAGCTGCACCTCCTGAGCAATCCCAAAAGTCCATTCAGCAATTCCACCTTTTCCCAGCTCCACCCCATGGGTGAACCCATCAAATCCCACTCACAGCAAGGGCGCCTTCAAAAGTGACAAAACAACCAGACCAACGACACCAGTCAGGTACAAATCCAATTTTAATTGTCAAGCTCACTTCTAGCTCCTACATTCAAGGCAAGGATCAAAAACTACAAGTTTGAGAGTAGAATTTTATTCTATCCCCAGTTTCTGATCATTTTGGCAGCTGACCAAGGCAGCTCCCAAAATCCACTCGTTTCAGAGGCTTTCCCCTACCTTGCAGTGCCAGGTGAAGCCCACAGACTCTCCCAACAGCTCTTGACACCTTCCAGACTCAGTTCTTTGGCAACAGTTATACAGAGCATTGTGCGTATATAAAGAGCTTATAATAAAACTTCTTTTACATTCTAATTGTCTTAAACCTTCACAGAAGTATTAAAGTGCTCAATCAACTCCGAACAAACCCTCCTTCCCTAGTCAGCTACTTCCTGGAAACGCCTGCAGCTGAAGTCAGCAAAACCAGAAGCAAACAAGAAGAGAAAAGGCATGGAAAAACAAAATAAATCCTCTGCAGGATCATGAAAACCCCTTTTGACTCAAGAGGCCTCGAGTCTCACATCTCTCTCTACCCAAATATTGAGACAGAGGTCCAAACGTTCAACCAGTCAGAGCCAGCACAGCTTTTTTTTTCCCCCAGCTCTGCTGATTTCCCATAAGTTGATTCTTTGGCCCCTGACTCGTGTAAGAACAAAAAACCCTGCAGAATAGAATCCTACTGGTGCTACAAAGAAAATACAAACACCGAAGTCACACCGGTGAAGGAAAAGAAAAGACACAAACGAGAGTTGTGGTGGATGTTTAACCCTCCCTGCTGCCTGGATTTGAAATTCTCCCCGCAGCATCTGAAATTCATCTTTCAAAAAGGCTTTAAATGAGGGCATTTTTTGGTCCTTCCAAGTGGGGGGTGGAGGGTGCATCTCAAAACTCTTTTCTCTGGCAAGACCTGCAGGCCAGCCCACCCCACTGTGCCTCTGTGCCCACCCAGAGCCTCAAAGAGGACCAAAGCCACGTTCCCTTGGGGACATCCTGTCCTTCCTGCAGCCAAAACAGGACTTAACCCACCCCACAAGGTGACCTTTTCCTGTGGAGGCAGCAGGAATTCACCCGCAGGACACGTGTGAGCTCCAGCTTTACCCAGCCAGAGGATGACACCTCTGATTGCAGCTTTGCTTAAATCTTTTGACATCTGTGGGAAAAACACTTTATTTCAGCCTCAGCAGCCCTCTGCACTCCCTGGCTTCCAGCAGGCCCTGATCTGCTGGCTGTCACCTGCCCTTTTGCTGTTGACTGAAGATCAGACAGAGCTCTGCCACCTCTGAAATCCTGCCCTGCTCCTACACACAGCTCCCAGCACTGAAATGACTCAAAAACCAGGGAATTGTGAGGGAAGTGATCAGAAACCACGCTCAGGTTTCTGTCAGCCGTGGCAGGAGCCACCCCTGCTGCCCCTGAAAGCCAAATTCCCTGCCTTGATGCCCGGTGGTCACCCTGACCCTGCAGCTTCCCAGAGCAGCTTGGTGCCACACAAAGGTTGTGGTTTTGCTGTCTGTGACTTTGTTTTGCTCACTTATCTAAGGGGTTTCCCCTAAAATTCCCTCACGGATACAAAACCACAGCTACAGGAGCTCTCCCTGCTCTCCACCCTCAAGTCTCAATACCAAGGGTTTCGTAGGAAAATGAACCGATGAGTTCTGCAGCTCCACAAAGATTAAAAACTCCTTCTGATCTTTAGTGCAAATACACCAAATCTGCAGTGGCTTGAGCCCGGCTTAGCAGCAGCACAGGAGCTTTGCACCCAAAGCCTTCCTCCCTCGTTAGGTTGGTCTCCCTCACCCTGCAGGGTGGGAGGAAAAAACAAAACTCTGCACCATTTAATGGGCAAGAAACCAATAAGAAACATTTCTCTGTGCTGCTAAATTCATATTTTACATTCTTTTTCTTCCCTCATTTTGACTCTTTTCAAAGTTCATCACCGAGGCCCACAGTTCTCTGAACATTTTTGGCTGTGGCCCGTGGTGTGCCAAGCACTGAACTGAAGGGCAGCTTGTTTCACAGTACTCCAAAGAAGAAAACTGACCGTAGTACAAGCAAAAAAATTAAATAAACTGAAATATAACAGACAGCGGGAAGTTAAGATTCATCCAGAAATATAATATAACGTCTGGGAGAGGGGGAAACTGGGATTCAGCTCCACAACAGAAACCATGAAATGACCAACGAGTGTGGATTAGGAGAAAAAAGGAAAACTTCCATTGCATTCTGTACATCAAAGTGGAACAAAAAACCCACACGTGGGAGCCTCGAGATGGGGTGGATAAGGTCCCAAGCCACGGGAAGGAGAAAGCAAAGGAACACCTCAAAGAAAGCAACACGTGAACAAAAGCAGCAACCGAGCAGCTTCCAAAGGAATAAAAGTGACCTCGTCTCAAATGAGAGAAAGCAGCACTGAAGCAGAGAACAAATATGTGGTCAGGACAGTGGTGGGTAACACTGACTGCACAAAACACTTGTGATATTTGGGAAAGAACCAGGCCTATTTGTATATCTATGCAAAATATATACACAACTCCATATGTATATATGTACACATAGGCACTACTGTACATATGTATATGCAACCTCCACACAACTGCCCTCTGCGTGCAGGCAAAAAAAAACGTGGCAGTTGTGCAAAAAAAACCTACAATTCTGTGTTTGATCACCCAGGAGAAATGGGAGAAGGATCCCAAATATTTCCCAAACAGCTCAGACCCAGATGGAGTTTCATCCACGGGGCCATGCGAGCCCAGCCCCTGAAGGTTCCCAGCTCCTTTGCAGGAATTAAAAATTCATCCAAAGCTGTGGATTGTACACATTGAAAGTGTTTCCAATTAATGTGAGGAAACAGCCACAACCTCTCCTGACAGGTTTAGCACCCAGAACACCGATCTGGGAGCACTGGGTGCACAGGGAATTAAAAGGCCAGGCCAGGGCTGCCGTTCTATAAAACAAGGGTCAGCTGCTGTTCTTAGTGTTGGGGAAGAAAAGGATGTGGTGCATTAAAAAAGCCCTCAAAAAAAAAAAAAAAAAAAAAAGGAACACAGGACAATTCTGGTGCAGCCAGGCTGCTCTTTGGGGTTTGTGGGGTTGGGGGATGTGGAGAGTAGCATTTCCCATAAAGCTTGTTCTCCTCACAGCTCCAGAGAGCGTCGTCCTCACAAGCACAGGGTTCCCTTGGGCCGGCACAGCCCCGAGGAGCTGTGACAGGAGTGCATTGCCAACGTCAGAGCACGAAGAGAAGTGTGAAAGGAAACTGCAGGAGGTGGTCCCACGCCTTTTCTGGCCCCAAAGGAGATGTCCCTGTGCTCCAGGGAGCCCTCAGTACTCTGCGTCCATGGCATCCAGGTACTTGGCCTCGATGATCTTGGGGAGCAGGTTGTACCTAGGGCAGAGCAGAGACAGGGACTCAATCCTGGCTTATGTCACATTTTTCCAAAGATCCCAGTTGAGTTTGTGATATTCAAGAGGGACAAGCAAAACCAAGCAATCCTGCAAGCAAACACAGCATTTACAGGAACAGCAGTGCCAGGATCCCTCTTTCAGCTCTTTATCCTCATCCTCGCTTTCCTACAGCTCTGTCACCACCAAGACCTCAGGGTGGCAAAAATCCAGAGGTGAAGAGCCACCACTCCAAGCAAGGCTCCATCCCTACCTGGTGTCTGCCTTCTCCATGTGGAGACAGTGATTCCTCACTTAAAATTTTTTTTTTTTAAATTTGATTTTTGCAAGAGCATCCTCAAAAATCAATGTATTTGGGTGAGAAAGGCACTGGGAAGTCACTCGCCTTAAATCCCACTTCACATTTACATGGCATTTTCCCTTGTTTAACAAGTGCTAAAATAACTCATAAAGCACTGAAAAATCAGTTTCAGATTTCAACAGCTCTGCAAGAGATCTTAAACATCATTTTATTAGTGAGTAACACCAGGATCTCCTTAAATAGACCTATCAGAGAATAAAATGCTTGGGAGCCATGGGAGCTCTCAGATGAGACACAACTCAGAGAGAAAATTCCTCTCTGAGCAACCAAAAACTCATCATCCCAGAGTTCTGAATCTAAGCCAGGAACTGGGAATACCCCAAGAAATCAGATTTTCTTCCACCAGGCTGTTTTCCACTGCAATAATGGATTTCAGGATCTGTCTGAGCCCACAGCAGTGATCCCTCACTAATGCCAGCACAAACCATGTCTCCAAAGCTGGTGCACAGATGGAAATGTGGCTTTGGATGGGCCACCAAGCCAAGCCTCACCCATTTCTGTTTGATTCTTGAATTTGCCCCCTGGCTACTGTCCCATCTCCTCTTTCTCCTCTTTCACTTCTTTAAATAATAAAGAAAAAAAAATGAGAAAAAGATATTAAATTTCTTCTCCCGCCTCATGTATTTAGAGCACCAAATCTTTGGGAAAAAGTCATTAACTACAGAGCTCATGGATCATGGTGCTGCCTTCTTGGCTGGAGGCCACAGAAACTCCACGAAGGCAAAAGAAATCAGAGGGAGCAAAGCCAAGGGCTTTGCCAGGCAGCAGCATCTTCCCCTTGGCAGCAGGGCTGATTTTCCAGCTGCTGAAAGAACTGCCCTGGAAAGGGAAATGAGTTAGCAACACAGAGGGTAAAAAGAGACAGCATTTGTTTACTGAAAAGAAGATGTATTTGCATATTAGTGCCCAGCTCTTAGTGCAAAATCAGGATTTTTGACTGCGTTCTCTCCACAATAATTGAGTTTTTCATACCGCGTGGAAAAGCTGAATTGGCTGAGTGTGTCCCACGTGCTCTGAGCTGCCCTGTGTGCAGAGCTGCAATTCCCACAGGAGCCACTCATCCAGCTCTGCTCACAGTTGGAAAATTTACCAGCCACTCACCCCAAGTGCCAGCAGAGTGAAGGGCAGGTGAGGAATCACTACCAGAGGAACAATAATTCCAAGTGTTTTCCAAGCCTGTTCATCTTTTAAAACCCAGCCCAAAAGGCTCTGACACAACCCTGTGGGAAGCTCTGACATTTGCTTCTGTCTCAGAAAGGACTGGACCCATCTTTATCAGCCAAGGAAAACGCCTGAGGTGCCTCTGCACATCAGAAAATTGGCAGCTCTGGATTTTTGGGTCAGAGGGAAAAATCTCTGGCACTGCAAGCTCAAAGTTGAGCAGATATCACTGGTACCATCCTGGCCTAAAAAGAATCAACTGGGCTGGAAATTTGATCTGTGCCTTGCAAGATCTTATCATGGCCTCTCATTATATCCAAAGGCTTGAGAACATGAATTATTTAACCGGAGAGTGATGGGCAGGGGCTGCTGATGAACCCTGAGGAAGAAATTAGTTTAATTTCTCAACAATTCTCTCTCAAGACTGTAGGATATTGTAGGGTCCTCCCAGTTTTAATAAATGGGAGGACTCCATAATAAATAAATTTATTGTGTATTAAGTTTAAATAAATATGTGTCAATAAATATATGTATTAAATTTAATAAATTATAATAAATGATAATGCACATTATTATATATATATATATTTCAAGTAAATAAAGAGAAATAAATAAATAAATACCTATATTGTAATATTTATATATAATTTTTTAAGTCTAAATGTGAACAGTTTCAGCCAACTGATCATTGAGCAGTGCAGGAAGTCTGTGAGGTCACCACAGCTCTGGGTAAGAGATAAGGATTCCTCTTAGGAGAAGTTTCCAGCCCTGGCCTGAGGAAATCAAATTGCAAAGCGATAAGGAACTTTATCAAATAGCACCCAGAGGCTCAGGCTCTGGCTTCTCAGGAAGATCAGGCACCTCACAGGCTCTAAAAAGCAGAGTTTTTGCCTCTTGAGAAGCTGCAAGAAGAGCTCCTGCCAGCCCAGAACCCTCTGCCCAACTCCCAGCAACAGGGAAATCCTGATGGCTCCTCAGGGCTGAGGAGCTGGGGATAAAAACCCATCATTGCCCACTCCCAGGAGCTGGAAAATGCAGAAAAATCTCCTGAACCCCTCACACTTCATGGAAGAGTTGGAAGGGACCTCTGGAGGTCACCCAGCCCAATCCCCCGGGAGCAGATGACTCAAGGCTGGGTCCAGCTGGGTTTGGAATGTCTCCAGAGAGGGACACTCCACCACCACCCTGGAGGCTGTTCCAGGGCTCTGCCACCCTCAACACAAAGAAGTTCTTCCTCAGGCTGAGGAGGAACTTCTCATGTTTACTTCACTGCCTTTAGTCCTTGTCCTGTCAGCACCACTGGGAAGAGTCTGGCACCACCCTGGAGATATTTACACGGATTGGTGAGATCCCCTCACTCTTCTCTTCTCCAAACCAAACAAGCCCAGCTCCCCCAGTTCCCTCAGACTTCCTGAAGACCCAAAGCACGGGAGACAGGGAAAAAACCACAGCCGAGCTTCCTACCTGATGGGGATCATCCCAATCATGATGAGGGGGAAGATCATCTTCATGTAGGGCAGGGGTGACATTCCAAAGCCACAGAGGATGAGGAGCTGCAGGACCTGCAGGCCAGTGAAGTAGTGGATCTTCCTCTGGGGAACTCTGCGGATGTAGTGGGTCGGGGGATAGGCAGTCTGGGGAGAGAAGAACCACACGTCAGACAGGCAGGGACACCTGGACTTGGGACTGTAGGATTCAACTCTGTGGGGTTTGGTTATGAGGGTAAAATAGAAATGAGAGATCTCTAAAGATGGGTTTAGAGCATGGGAATTTATTGTGAAAGAGCGTGGGTGTGAGAGGCTGCTGGGCTGCAAGACACAGCTCAGAGCAGGCCAGAGAAAGAGAGAGAAAGAGGCAAAAAGAGAGAGCAAAAAGAGGCTGATTTGCTGTTTACAATACAATAAATCATCTTCTCTGTTGAATATTCTAATTCTCTTTAACCAATCTGAAATAAGTTATAAACCCTACAACATTTGCATGCAACCTATAAGAATCATTACATTACCATACGGGGTTATATTTTAAACCTTAAAAAACTGCTTTTGGGAATCTCTCCCAGGCAGGCAGGGTTTGCTCTGCCCTTTGGACCTGCCTGGGCAGAGGGCATTGTTCTATCGAGAAGGAGGATTCCCTTCAGCCAGCTCTGCCATTGTTTCTTAGTTACTCTTCAACTCAAACCTTGTCTTCATCTCAATTTCGATTCTACTTTCCATATTTTCAGCATCTTTTACAAGGTAATCATATCTACAAGGCTTTCCTATTTCATCTTCCCCAGCATGGGACAGCAGAATGGGGCTTTGGGACACCAGGGTTTGAGGGAAGTCATCGATTTGTACAAGCAACATGGACATCAGGGTTCTGAACAGGTTCAGCAGCTGGATGTGGGGTTTGTGGGTTAAATTCCAGTGCCTGAAACCACAGAGTTGGCACCAAGACCCAGAGGGAGCCTGGAGAGGAGACAGGACACACCTCAGGGCAGGATTGCCTCAGGGAGTGTAATCACCTGGGGAAGGGCAGCACTGAGATTCCCTGAGGAGGATTGGGATTGTCAGGGTTCCACAGCCAGAGGGGCCTGTGTGGTGTACACGGGAATGAGAACAAAAATCCAGGTGTTGTTCCTCATAAAACCCTGCCCCTCATTATTTTACAGCCTTGCACGGCTCCAGCTTTGCCCCTGGTGCTCCCATCTCTTGGCTGAACCCCATCAGGAGATCAGGGAAGTGCTCAGCTTGCAGGGATTTTCTCAGCTCCCACAAGCCACTCATTTCTGAGAAACAGGGGGGGAAAAAAGTGACATTAATAGGCTAAATATGGTGGTTTCTTTTGACAGTTCCTTGCTCATGTCTGAGCACAGGCTTTGACTCACTGACTATACATCAATGAAGAGGATGAGCGACTGTCTGCTGGCACCAGCACAGCCTCGGAGGGGTTTCAGATTGTGCCATGACTCATTAAAAGGTTTCCACAAAAGGGAGTTTTCCATATTTGAGAATACTTTTTAATTTTCCACGCCAAAGCCTGGAAAATTCCACACATAATTCCTACTGAAACCTGAAGCAATAAGTCACATAGACCAGTAGCAGTTCAACCCTCATTCAAAAATTGACATGACAAATGTAATCTTTACCAGAATTTCACAGTTTTAACCTCTGGGATGTAATATTGGAGATCAAGACAGATTAGCAGAGATGCAGAGCCAAATGTTGGGTTTATTAAGCCCTTAACCCATGTTACATAAGAGAAGGTGAGCTGGAGATTGCTCCAGGTACCACCCACACTGCAAACCAACACCTTTTCAGCACCTGCAATAGACACAGCTTTAAAAAAACATCTCCCAGCTTCGTTTTCAGCCCACATCACATAGGTTTCAATAACACAAGTAATTGCATTTTGAGTTTAAAATCCCATCTTGCAGTATTTCACACAAAAATGAAAGCGTAAAGCGGCATCAAAAAATTATCTGCCTGAAGCTCTGTTGGGGAAATCAAAGATCGCGTGGTGCTTTTTACATTTTCTATTATTATTTTTTAAATGTGTGCACTCTGCAGATGACACGACAGCACTGGGGGAGGGGGTTAAAACTCAAAAAAAACACCTCACAAAAAATTGCATTTTGAGTTTAAAATCCCATCTTGCATAAAATGAAAGTGTAAAGCGGCACCAAAAAAATACCTGCCTGAAGCTCTGTTGGGGAAATCAAAGATCACGTGGTGCTTTTTACATTTTATATTATTATTTTTTTAAATGCACTCTGCAGATGACACGACAGCACTGGGGTTAAAACTAAAAAAAATACTCACAAAAAATAGGAAAAAAAAAGAGAAAACCACCTCACAAAAAATTGTGCATTGAGAGAACAACAGTTTGAACATTTTGTGTGCTTGGGCTGTAGACAGAACTCCAGGTACCTGTTCCTTGAGCAGCAGGGCCACCCTTTCAAAGAGCTGGTTGCCATCGATGGAGGTCAGGGCGATGTAGAGGAAGAGGCCAAAAAGGACGGGCTTTGGGATCCACTGCAGAGGGAAGGGGAGCAGCAGCAGCGACAGCCCCACCAGGACATTGGCCATCAGACTCGTCAGCCGCGTCTCCTTCACGCTCACGATGCTGGAAGCAGGAAAAGAGGGCTCAGGGGATGGGAGAAGAGCTCAGGATCCAGGAGTGCTCATCCCAGTGGTGGCTCCGTGGAGGAGCAGGACACGTGCCACCAGGGAAAGGGAAACTCAGCCCCACCGCACTGAAATCAGCACTTGTGGCCCCGTGCTGACACTGAGGAGGCAGAGCCTGGCTGGAGCCAGGCCAGGCACTTAATCCACAGCTCAAACAGAGCAGCTGGAGAAGTGCCAAATTCCCCTTCTGCAAAGCTCCACAGATCCTATCCTGAACTAAATTGCCCTCGAAACTGATTCTGTTTTAGCACAACGCGAAAAAAAAAACAAAACAAACCAGGCAAACCAGGCAAGAATCCTCTTTCTGGGCAGTAATTCTTTCCTTGATTTACCCTGGGCACATTCAACTGGCTTCTGTCTCAAAGAAAACTCATTGACTTCTCCAGCACATAAGGAACGTCTTGGAGAAAAAAACAAAACAAAACAAAAAAACAACAGAAAGTCAGCAGTCTCCTGACAGAGAGTCAGCATTTCTGATGGATACGAGGAGCTCCCTGTTTACGTGGAAGGGAATGCTGAGAGCAGGGATTCAATCCTGCTGTGGGCAACTGCCTATTACCATGGCATTAATTCATGCCAGTTTTTCAGAGCTGACAGGCCACAAATTGAGGTTTTTCTTAGGGGAAGACTGGCAGGAAAGCAGGCAGCAGTTTTAGCAACCTGCTTGAGGGGAGGCTGCTCTGTTTTCTTGGCACTTCAGCTAAACCTGTGAGCATCTCCTCCCAGTTTGAAAAAAATCACCAGACACAATAGGAGGAAAGAAAATCCACGTCTGTCAAGACTACTTAAAAAGAGACAAAAAGAGGATTCCTAACTTTTTTTTTTTTTAAAGATAAATCCAACAATTCAGTGGATAAGCCAGTGAATAAATCCCCCTATTATGAGGGAAAAATTTTGTCCATAGGCTGTTTTGGTGTCATTTAGCGACCTCATTCGCTGGATGAGACCCCTCAAAGTCTGAATTAACCCTGCACACAAACTTCTCCACCAAAGATCTACCAAAACACACTTCCCTCCTTTGCATATTGTCCTGCTTTAGGGCAAATTTTAGGAGGAAACCTCTGGAGGGGGTCTCCTCTAGAAAAGCCGATTCCAACCACCCCTCCCCCAAACAGCTTTGGGAAAAATTTCCTTAAAGTGGAAAAAACTATTTATTTAACAAACAGAATATTCACAAGCATAGAAAATTTGGATAATACAATCCACTACTGGGATTTATAATCCCCTCTGTCCTAAAGAATTGAATTATTTCAATATTAAATTGGAGAGTTTTGCTTTGAAGTAAGGTCAGGTTGAACTTCAAACCCGTTTATACCTTGAAGGAGCAAAATGAAGCTGAGGGGATGAGGGAGCCTTCCACACCTGTATTTGGACAAGGAGGGGAAAGGGTGACAGCCCAAAGCTTGCCCTGAGGATTTGGACAACAGGGCAGAATTAACCCCAGCAGTCACGAGGCCCAAGGAACAACAGGCACCACAAACAGCACACAAAGTCCTGAGGACAACACTGGAATTCTTCCAGTGTTCAATGGGACAGCTCACACAAATAATCCAGGATTACCAGGACAGGATGCACAGAGCTGGTAACCTTTAAGTAACCTTCCAACAGGTTTAAACCACAGCTTTTCTCCTTCCAAACTGATTTTGTTGGATCCTCTTGCAAGTCTCCTACGTCAAAGGGGTCCCTGCCAGTGCCCAGAGAAGCTGAGGGAGAGCAGAGCACTGGTGGAACGGGGACATCACCTAAATATACCTAAAAGGACAGAGTTTGGCAGCTTTCCCACTTCCTCCAGGTCTGGATCAGCACAGAAATCCTGGAGATGATTAAAGTGCAACTGGAAGTGCTGTGCCAGAGTAATTCCTTGGCGTGGCCACCCCAGAGCTGCCAGCACCACGAGGAGCCTCCGTGGTGGCTCAGGGAAGCAGGAATTTAGGGATGCACTGATTCAGCCTCCTCCAGGTACAGCAGGAGTTCCTCCAGCCCCAGCTCAGGCAGAGAGGAAGAATTTCTGCTGTTTCAGACAGATCTCCCCTCCTGCTGGGGAGGCTCCTGCCCCGCAAGCACACACAGGTCTGCAAGGGAAGTCATGCAGATGGAAGAGCTCAGGAACAAAACGAGCTGCAAACCCACATTTCAGTCAGAAACAAAGTACAAGCTCAGAGCTGTAGCCCTTTTGGTGAGAGATTTCTGAAGTTCATGGAATTTTCTCCAGCCATCTCTTAGGGATGCAGCAGTGACAGCACTGTGCTTGATCACAGACGAGATGTGCTGCAATTGCTGCCAGCTCCTGCTAATTCCATTTATTAGTTTGGAATATTTTATCAGAACACAGCTAAAATTGCTCCTAATTGGCCAAACATGGTATTTTTAAAACAGATGTTCCCGGCCTTAGATTGGTCTTCTGCTAATTCTAGCACCTCATTTCCAGGATAAGAACATCGTAACAGAGGAATCCTTGATTTCCATGTGCTCAGAATCTGGTTTGGCCCTTGAGGAAACAGCTCCAGAAAGTCTGTGCTGCGATGGAAATAAAGTAATTAATGGAGATTAAAGAGCATAATCCAGGCTCATTTCCCCAAAATCCTCTAAATATGGCCAGCATGGGATTAGCCATTCCTGAACTTCTCCGTGTGAGCAACCAGAGTCTGTTTGCAGATTGACACAGGAAATTTAAATCATTTCTCTACAGGGGAGAAGCAAATTTTGCTTTCACTGTGACAGATCTTTATCCTTGTTTATATCATCATCCTGTGGGAGCTTTGATTTGAGTGCAGGGAAGGAGCCTGCCAAGGGAGACAGAGCTGACTTTCTAATTGAGCTTCATTTCTTTTTCAGCAGAGCTGGCTAAGAGGGAAAAAAAAAAAGGAAAATAAAGATGACTACATTGCTTGGAGCCTCCTATTATAGCCCCAGTGCTTTGCAGAGAACAAAAAGCTTTGGTCTCAAAGGGAGTTCAAAGCACTAGGAAAGCCTCATTGCCTTTTTCACTCCCAATATCCAGTTCCCAGCACTGATTTGCCTCCAGCAGAGCAGAGCTGCGCCATGAGGGAACACACTCAGGGACATCAGGGCATCCCTCAGCCCTTCCAGATAATCACTGGAGCTCTTTCTAGGTCAGAGTGGCCAAAAAGGCCTCTCTGGTGCTTTTTTTTGGGCAGCTGGGTGAAGGAGGAGAGGGCAAGGGCAGGAATTTGTCCTTAGTTCAGGCAGGGGACTTGACTTTGTCAAAGCAAAGCCAGAATGCAGAATCATGACAGTGGAAAAACGAGAAAAAGAGGCATTTGGATATTAAAAGCGACAACTGGAGACACAGGAGGGAGGATTGGCACACGAGGTTCAAGGTGTGAATTCTGCATCTCTCCAAGAAACAGAGAGTGGAGGTATCCCAGAGCAGGTCATGGACGAGGAGCAAGAGCACAGCTTAAAACCCTACAGAATTCCAATTTAAATGTTGATTTTTTCTTTAAATAGTGTTTAGCATTTATCCAAGATATAGTTGTGGAGACATATCCTAATGGGAATACAAACCCAAGGGACTGATCTCCCAGGAAAAGATCTGTACAAGAATTACAGGGAGCAGCAGGACGCAGCAGTTTCCAGATGTGGAAGGTGAATTCTGTCCATCCCTGACCCAAAAATCAGCTGTGCCTGGTTGGGCTGGGCCATTTGGCACCAAAACAAGCATGAAGGCAAGACTGAGATTAAGACAAACCCACTCCATCCCCCAAAGTCAACGACCACTTAGCCTCACTTTTGGTAAGTGGCAACTCAGAAAATGGAAAGTAAGGCAGGATAATTAAAACTAATGGTATGTGAGTGGAAATCACCACTTCTGTGGTGAAAGCACTCAACTGCAACAGACTGAGATCAAATGGGTCAGATCTGCTCCAGAGCAGAGATTGTTTCATGAGAAAAAGGTTTTTAATTCTTTTTTAATAGGTCTGTGATAAGAATGTGATGCTCAACTCAGAACAGCAGGAGAGTTGGTCTTAAATGGAAACTCGTGACCCAGGCACGGCTTCACACTTGTTTTTGTTTAAAACCCAGAGAATTTAAGCATCTCCTTCCCAAAATGTGGTGGGAGATGTTATGGGAGCTCTGAAATAATGGTGCATTTTTCCTCCCCTTCGTAATAACCACCAGACAGGTTTCAGGCAGTGAATCAGCTTTGGATTCTTTCTGGGGAAAGCATCTGGAGAGATCCGGCCAAAGCATCTCCTCAGCTTTCCACAAGGATGGAACTGCAAATGGCCTTGGCTGACTTTTCCAGAGGAGAGTTTGCAATGGAGTGGGTGGGATCCCTGCAGGATTTTGCCACTGGCCAGGCACGAATTGGAGCCCTTGAGTGAAGGGGATGAAGCCAAATCAAGGCTCACTGGGAGCATCTCTCCATCACCTTCACACCTGGAGTGCAACAGCAGCTCCCCAAGCACACAACCCACCGCTCCTGAAGGGCTGGGAAGCCACCAACGAGCCCAAAGGGATCTACTCACGTCTCGTAGATGTGTCCACTCTCCACCCTCTCCTCCACGTAGGCCAGGGCCCGGACATGCATGGGGGAGTGCGGGAAGGCCGCGTGGATCCAGGGCAGGCCGAAGATGGACAGCCCCGTGTTGATGAGCGCCACGAGCAGCAGGTCCCAGTGATAGGCTGTGCCCTTCACCAACCTGGAACAGGAGGGGTTGGGGCAGCAGTTACAGCTGGTGGCTGTAGGATTTCACTCTGTGGGATTTGGTTGTGAGGGTAAAATAGAAACGAGAGATCTCTAAAGATGGGTTTAGAGCATGGGAGTTTACTGTGAAAGAGCGTGGGTGTGAGAGGCTGCTGGGCTGCAAGACACAGCTCAGAGCAGGCCAGAGAGAGAGAGAGAAAGAGGCAAAAAGAGAGAGCAAAAAGAGGCTGATTTGCCGTTTACAATACAATAAATCATCTTCTCTGTTGAATATTCTAATTCTCTTTAACCAATCTGAAACAAGCTACAAACTCTACAATATTTGCATGCAACCTATAAGAATTATCGCATTACCATACAGGGTTATATTTTAAACCTTAAAAAAACTGCTTTTGGGAATCTCCTACCAGGCAGGCAGGGTTTGCTCTGCCCTTTGGCCCTGCCTGGGCAGAGGGCATTGTTCTATCAAGAAGGAGGATTCCCTTCAGCCAGCTCTGCCATTGTTTCTTAGTTACTCTTCAACTCAAACCTTGTCTTCATCTCAATTTCGATTCTACTTTCCATATTTCCAGCATCCCCTGCAAGGCAATCATATCTATAAGGCTTTCCTATTTCATCTTCCCCAACAGGTGACAACCCAGGAGGCTGCCCTTGTTCAACACTCAAGCCCTCTCTCACACACACACACACAAATTTCACACCTCTGGGTTTATCGTCGGCACGGTGTGAATGAAAAATAAAAAATAAAAATAATGAAATGTGATTGTTTGCTCCCAAAGCTGTCGTCATCTGGAGAGAACAACTGAGCAGAAAGGCAGCCCACTAAAATAACAGCCCAGGAAGATTTCCATCAGCGTTTTTCTCCTACGTTTATTGCAGACTCTACACAAAATCCACGTGTGTGTTTGCTCGCAGAGTCTTCACAGGGAGCGGATAAAATCCTGAGCATTTGTTGTCAAAGTACTGACACAAAGTACTGACACTGAAGCTTCCCATCTGTGTTGTTTGTAACCCTGAACTCTCTCGCTCCCCACGAGCAGCACACGTGCTCGGGATGCTGCAGTAATCCCCTAATTATGTAATTGCTACTGCATGATAAGAAAATGGGACAGGAATTCATTAAACTTCAGCTCCTCCTTGGTAGCCACAGAATCATGGAATGGATCACAGGATGGTTTGGGTTGGAAGGGACTTAAAGATCATCCAGTTCCAAGCCCCACCATGGGCAGGACACCTCCCACTATCCCACGTTGTTCCACACCACATCGTATCTGTCCTTGGACACTTCTGGTTATGGACCAGCCACAGCTTCTCTGGGCATCACATTCCAAAAGGTTGTTAGCCAACCAAGGAGATTTGCTCCTAAGTTCATCAAATGCTGCAGAGCCTCCCTGTTTTATTTTTTAGGGCATGGGGGATCTGAGAGCCTTCACTGAGGAAGCTGAGCACACCCACTTTGGCAGGACTCTGCAGAAAGTTGCACTAAGACCCAACTCACATTTACTTTAACGTCATAATTTTTATGCAAGGTCTGCCCATTTCCTGAATATTCCCATCCTGTACCAACTGCTGAGATATTATGAGTAAAGTTTAGAAAAAAGGTTGGGGAAGGATTCAGCTCTCAGACTTCAAACCCTCACTGAAAGGGTTTCGTGCCACTGGAGCACTTGGCATCCTCACACAACACGAGGGATCAGCTGAATTCTCTCTGGGCACATCTGATTGTGTCAGCAGCACCCAAAGAAGCTCCACTGAACACCTCAGCACAGGTTTGGAGCCATCTGAGATACTCATGGAGCAGGCAGAGCTGACCCAGCATGTGAAGATCAAAGCCATTGTTTGGGCAGCAGAATTCTTGGGTGGGGCTCAGTTTTGGGACAAAAGCCTAGTCCCACTGGGAGTGTCCCCCTCCAGTGACTGAGCAGGCCGTGGGGTGAGCAGGTCAGGTAGGTGTCTACCCTGTGATGCTTCTGGAAGGTGCTGGCAGGAAGGGTGGGATTCAAATGCATTTCCTGCGTTGGCTCACGCTCTGGAAACACAGCCCCTGCTCATATTCTGCTTTCTCTGAGCAAAGGTACCTTCAGCACCCTTGGGTCACTGTTTGTTGTCCTGCCTGTTCTTTTCAGAAGGCTTTGAGGACATCAACCTGTTGAAGTGAATCCAGAGGAGGCCACCAAGATGAGCAGAGCGATGGAGCAGCTCTGCTGTGAGGAAAGGCTGAGAGAACTGGGATTGCTCAGCCTGGAGAAGAAAAGACTTTGGGGTGACCTCACTGCAGCCTCCCAGGACCTGAAGGGAGCTACAGGAATGATGGGGAGAAACAATTTGCAAGGGCCTGGAGTGACAGGACAAAGGGGAATAGTCATTCAAATGGACAAAGAGTAGGTTTAGATGGGATATTAGAAAATAATCCTTCCCTGTGAGGGTGGTGAAGCCTCAGGTTGCCCAGAGAAGCTGTGGCTGCTCCTGAATCCCTGGAAGCGTCCAAGGCCAGGTTGGACGGGGCTTGGAGCAACCTGGGACAGTGCAAGTTGTCTGTGATGGCACCACAAACAGATGGTGTCAAGTCCTGGTTTTTCCATCTCTAAAAATCCCTGCCCTGTTTTTACATGTCTAAAAATCCTTGCTCCAACACCTGATCAGCTCAGTCCCGTACCCAGGCACTCTGAAAAACTCCAAAGGCCATTTTACATTCCTTAAAGACATTCTAGTGGAAAATACCAAGAGTTGAGACGAAATTCATATTAGCCAAGAGATGACCCACTTACACAGGGATTTATGTAACACTTAAAGGGATATAATAGAGATAAGAGGTGGTCAAAGGAAACTAAATTAGTGGAGCTGAATTTGAGCTTGTCTCCTCTCTCCTAATACTGTGCCACTCCAGCTACAACATGGAGAAATGCTAACGGCTGTTATGCAAGGAGAGAACCCTCCCACGCATCACATTAGCAAAATATCCTCAGAAATGTGGTAGTTCCCCTGCAAAAAAGTCATCCACGTTCATTCTCGACATCACATCTCATTGAGATTGGTACAAAAACATCAGAGGGAATGTTTTCATGGTGCAACACCTCAAGTTTGCACATAACTGAGATTTAGCAGATATAGGACATATTATTGCCTTTCTACTTTTTTTCAGTTGGAATTCACCAGCTCCGAACAGCTCTACAATGTTTATGTAGGTCACTGACTTCTCATTTTCAACAAATTCTCTCTACTGCAAGAGCAGTGCAAGTGTCCACTTGTGCCAGACACTCCCTAAATATTTTGAGGTGCATCTAAAGACCTCAGACCGTACAAGATACACACTTCACATTCACTACGCCACCTCTTGGCTCCCAAAAATCTTCCTGAAAAACACCTGGAGAGATTTAGGGGACAAAAGATGGTGTTGAGCAGAGAGTGAAGAAGAAGCAGATTGAGGTGATGAGCTCGTTGAGGATTTTTGGTTTTGGCTCACTGGGCTTTGGAGACAGTGAGGAATAAAGCAGTAGAGTTACCTCCACCTATGACAACAGGAATTACTAAAAACATCCTGAACAGATTTTCTGATGCCCAAACTGTACAAAATATTCACCTCACATTCACTATGCTGCCCCTTGGCTCCCAAAACTCTTCCTGAAAAACACTTGGGGAGTTTTAGGGGACAAAAGATGGTGTTGAGCAGAGAGTGAAGAAGAAACAGGTTGAGGTGATGGGCTCATTGAGGATTTTTGGTTTTGGCTCACTGCCACAACCCTGAGCTTTGCAGAGAGTGAGGAGTTAAGCAACAGAGTTGCCTTCACCTGTGACAACAGGAATTATTAAAAATATCCTAACAGATTTTCTTATGCCCAAACCGTACAAAATATTCACCTCACATTCACCATGCCACCTCCTGGCTCCCAAAACTCTTCCTAAAAAACACCGGGAGAGATTTAGGGGACAAAAGATGGTGTTGAGCAGAGAATAAAGAAGAAACAGGTTGAGGTGATGGGCTCATTAAGGATTTGTGGTTTTGGCTCACTGCCACAACACTGGGCTGTGGGGATGGTGAGGAGTTAGCAGCAGAGTTACCTCCACCTGTGACAACAGGAATTCCTAAAACCACATCCTGAATCTATTTCCTGATGCTCAGACAAGCTCAGGGTGAGCAGTGGTGGTGACAGAGCCAGGGACATCCCTTCAGAGAGGGGAAAGCAGCGTGGAAGGCGTTACCTGTTCTCCGGGGCGTTGGTGAGGGACGCGACGATGTTCTGCTCGATGAAGAAGAGCATGGAGAGGAGAAAGCCCAGTCCCATGGCGCTCATCACCGACCCGATGGACAGGGACTGCACAGGGGCCAGCACAAACAGGCTGTCAGAGGCGTTGTAGTTGAATTTGGACACTGCAAAGAGGAGGGGAATCACGTCAGGAGGCACCTTCTTGTCCAACCATCAATGTTTTACCCGCGCCACGAACCACGGGGAAGCGAGCAGGAAAGCAGGAGGGATGCTCTGGCATGTGGGAGCCTGGAGGCCATGGAGGATGGGTCCATCTGGCTGCTTTGGTTTATTTTTTTTCCTCCATCCACTTAGGACTTGGCTGCCATCCTGATGGGACAGATGACTGCTAGTCCTAGTGAGGTATTAGAGATATTTCAGCAAAACAAAAGAGGGAAACTTGTTTTCCACAGAGGCAGGGTGGCTTTAGATGAGGAAACCTTATTTCTAACCAGCACCACAATGCTCAGCTCATCCACCCACGGAGGCATTTGAAAACTTCCTCATGTCCAACAAGCTGTGCAAGGCATTTTAGTACAAAATCCAAATCAAAACTCTGCCGCCATTGGAAGCAATCCTTGGCCAGGGATAAATCACACATGGCCACGCATCATTTTGCAATCCAACTGGATGGAATGGCCATCACAATAAAAAACAAAAAGTCATTTCTTATTTGTTTCCATACATTTCCTCACATCACCCGCTCACGTCACCAGGGGACAATGCAGTTCCTGTCCCCATTATCACTTCCTGATATGGAAAAGTTGATCTATCTGGCCAATGAATGGTGTCTCATTTTTAGATTTCCTTGTGTAACTTAGAGCTGCCCAGATGCTCTGCACCATTTCACCTACATTAGGAAAACAAACTGGACACAAAGAGGACAAAGTGGGATGACCAACTCCATGTTGATATGACTGGCAACAACCCTTCCTGCCTGCTGATTACTCTGCCCTTTGTTCTTTGCCAGAAATTGCTCATCTCCCTTATTGTGACACACACCTCAAACTCATTGAAAAAACACATCTGGATAATTTTTCTTGCCCCAGCCTCATTTAATCAGGGTTTTTGAATGACATAAATCTAATGGTGAGGAAATCTGAGCTCTTGGTGGGAGGTAAACGTGGTATTTTTGAAATTATATGGAAAAATCTTAATTTTTTAGCAAAATCTTTCCATGATTTCACTTTTCTCTTTCATAAACCCCAGCACTCCAGAGAACAAAACCAAAACTTACTTTCAATTTCCTTGAAGATGTAGGAACCCACAACAGAGAAGGTCAGGACTGAAATGGGTAAGGCACAGTCGGACAGAATTTCGCGTACCCTCGCGTGCAAATACGGGCTGCAAAAAAAGACAAAAAATTCCCATCAACACCCCACTGTCAGGAAAACCACTCAATCCAGACAATATTAATGCTTGAAAAATGAAAATTCAGTCCTATCTTGCAAATCTGAAGAGATATTTGGAGTGAAGAATTAGGCTTTCATTCAGCTTTAATTCTTCTGGAACGTACAGCCTTTGAAGGTTGATGAATGCAGAAGCAAAACACAAAGAAACAAGAAAATAAGAAGCAAGCTAGGAAAAAAAAAGGCCTTCAAGCACCAATTTGTGTCTCAGTTCCACTTTACTTTAATTGCTTCCTGCATTTCAAATGAAGAGTTTTAAGAGCAACAGAAGCAAACCCCAAATTAGAGCTGGTGTTTGACTCCCAAGAGTCAAATTTACACTGAAGGTAAATTCCCAGTAGGACCTTCCTGCACCATCAGGAATTTTTGCCCAGCAAAACAGTTCAATGCCTGTTTGGAGGGAGTTACAGGAATCCCAACATGAACTAGGAACCCAAAGCTTTTTCAGAAAGCCATTTGTGAGGCCAAACTGAAGACTGGAAAGGCATCGTCCACTGAGAAAATACTTTGTCTGCAGGGAATATTTTCCAGGTAGCCCTGCCAAGTTCATCTCCGCCTTTGGCTTCCACCTGATTTTCCTGGGTTGCAGAATTAAGACCTAAGCTTTAACGATTCCCTCAGAGAGAACATGAAGGAATCAGCAGTTTGAGCTCCCAAAAACTCACCTTTTCTTGAACTGGTAGAGCGTGTGGCCGAGCCAAAGGGTTCCCAACATCAGCATGAGGCTGAGCACGGCGGTCTCGCGCCCGTAGTGCCCATCGTGGGGGCAGGTCTGGTTCTGGCTCACCGAGGAGTTCATCAGGAAGGTGGTGTTGATGCCAAGGCCTGGGATAGCATCAGCCCGTGGTTTCCCACCTCCCGTGTGCCCGTTGTGGTAGTATTTCTTAAAAACTGCACAAACAAACAACAGGGAGGCGTTAGGAGAGGAGTGTGACAATCAAAGAAAGTACAATAAAGTGGGTTTCTTGCTTGATCATCAAGAACATCAAATGTTCTGCTTCAACAGCTCTGCCTCTCAACCCCGCAGAAAAAAAATCAGAGCTGATGCTCTTAGGAAGCCAACGCTTCACAAATAGATTTTTTCACTTATTTTAACAGCTAAGAGTTAAATTCATCTATAAAGCAACAGGATGAGGACTTCCAGTGCTAATTATGTGGTTTTGTTCCCAACACTGGAAGCACTGCTCTTAGATAAAACTTATAAATATTTCTATATAGGCACTTGCTTTTCAGCAGCCTGGCAAACAAATTCCATCAGGATTCTCTGGAAACACTAAGAGCAGCCAGGCTGCACAGATCCTTAAGTGGATTACACAGTGTACAGTAATGACTTTTCTTCCATGGCTAGTCCAGATTTTAGAGATAAATGTTGATGATATGCAAAACCTGGCAGAACATTTAAATTCACAATGCAAATTAAGAGTTACAAGGCACCTGAAGCAAACCAGCACAAGCAAAAGACCCAATAAAGCCCCTGGAATGGTCCATAAATGTTTTAGATCAGCTCAAAGGCATTTATATAAGGAATGGACAGTTGTAAAGACCCTCTTGCTCTTGAGCATTGAGTGTGTTCTCATTTCTGTGGCATTGGCTGGCTCCACGTGTATAAATATGGTTTTTGGGATGATTTAACATCTTTGGGGAAGAACAGCCTGAAGGAGCAAGCAAAAGCAGAAGATGGGAATTGGGCTTTGCAGCCTCAGTGTCCCCACAATATCTGTTCAGGTGGCACCACACAGCATCCACACTTCCCTGCACCCACGGGAAATACAGGAGGATGGAAACTCCCACACCAGAGCTTTGCAGTCCCTCAACCTTTCTTCATTTTAGTCAAAATCCCCTTTCAAACTCTGCACAGAGAACCTCAGGGCAAGACCATCCTCTCCAGGCAAAACCACAACCACCTGCAGCTTAGGCTGTGATGCCCCTCCTTGCATTTGCCTCACCCTCAAATAATAATCCAGGTTCTGAAAGCCCCAAACACTTCAGCTTTTCCATCCACAGTGGCTACGGGGAAAGCAGGGAAGGCAAACTAATCCAAAATATTTGAAAACAAACTCTGAAAGTTCTTGTGCAGCACAACCAATATTTGCAACCACCTTGAGTCTGGCTGAAGCCCAGATTGTGTTACTGCTGGTTTGGAGCTCACCCCAGTGTAAAATGCCCCAAATTCAGCCATGAAACCATTTTAAATGCAGTAATAACCTTTCCTGTACCACCTTTAAAAGGATTCCAAGGTTATTTTAAAGGAGTCTGGGCATTCCACAAGTGGATGAGGTCAGAGTGGCACATAGGCCACGAGAGACAAGCCTTCCTCACATTCAGTACATACATTTAAACATCACAGATTTACAGCTCAAAATTTAACCTCTCAAACTGCACCAAGAGCAGCCAGGAGTGAGGAGATCCCCTTAAAGCACCAGAAAGGTTCCCCCAGTGAGGAGCAATCCCACCCCAACCCTGGTGAGCGCCGTGCGTTCCCCATCGCGTGCTTCGGAAGAGGCTCTGCCCTCCTTTATTTCCTCCCTCTGTGCTCCAGCTGCCTCAGCCCTGGCAGGACACAAACACCTGCTCTGCAAACAGGTAAATGTGGCCCAGAGCACTGCCAGGACCCACAGCCTGGGCTGAGGGAGGATTTGCACTTTCCAGCTCTGAACGCCAAAGGACGCTTTTGTCCTGACAAAAATGATTCTGGCAGCGTTTCCTGGGAATTCACAGCTGCACAGGGGGAAAAGCCTGCTCACCCTAAGTGCTGCTGAGACCTAGAGACACATCTGAGAAACCAGCAGCACACACAATCCAGAATATGTTTTCATTCCTCTGGATTAAGGTTTGGACTGGAACAAGAAACAAGTGACTTTGTTTTGGTCTTGGAGATTTTCTCAAGCTCCCACACGTGGCTATATTGCAGTAATATATTTAGGGCTGGGCTATATTGCAATAATGTATTTGGGGCTGATCTTTGGTGCCCTGTGCCCAGCATTGCTGCACGCTCCATCTCTGAGGCTGCAATTCAATTTATGTGCCCCAACCCAGCAGCACTGCTCCAATCTCTCCTGGACAGAGGGAAAAAACCTTGCTTTACTCTTGTATTTTAATTAAAGCACTGAGAACACACCAAAATGGGCAGTGGAGGCCCTCACCCCACTTTGCTGGGAAGGATTTGATTCCTGAACATTCCGAGTTTGTTTTCACACCAGAGCTCAATGAACCTCGCTGCCAACACCCAGAGAGAGCAGCAGAGCTGGAGGTGCCCTGGCTGAAGCTGAGCCCTTCTCCAGCCTCCAACAACACGAGCTGGCTTTGTTTTCCTCGGCCTGCTCACCACCATTTCCTGCCCAGTGCAGATGTCAAGATCAAACAAACACAGCCTCGGTGGCTGGGCCAGGCAGCAAAAACAAAGTGTCACCGGGACGGTGTGAACACTCAGGGCTGTGGTTCCTCCCCCTCCTTTCCTGCATATGTACCTTGCAAAAAAATCAAGGCTATGAACAGGCTGGAAAACATCTGGGCAGAGGTGGCATTGTCCCCTGGCACTCAGGAAGCCCCAGAGCTGCTGGCAGCTGGACACCTTTAAACAGCATGGAGGAAATACCAGCTCTCACCTCCTACTGAACGCTCCAGCAAAATTTGGAGTGGGAGAAGGAGGTGGCAGCAGTGAACTGTCACCTCCTTGAAAACAGGAGGGGAAGAACAAAGATGAGCCCATGGCCATGAGCTGCACAGGTGTCAGGTTTTTGAACACAGGAGCTAAAAGGGTTAAGGATGAAGCTGTGCCTGACAGCTCCTGCACCTGGAAAAAGCTTTGGTCCCACCTGAACTCTCCCAGATGCAGCTGAAGCCAACATGAGCTGGCAAAGGAGGGTTGGTGTGACTTTATTACCACCATTCCTATACATTCATCCCTTCACAAGTAAGAAGAGAATTCAACAGGCTCACTAATCATAAATAAAATGACACAATGGTTTGGCTTGGAAGGGACCTTTAGCATCATCTTGTTCCACCCCTGCCATGGCAGGGACACCTTCCACTGTCCCAGGTTGCTCCAAGCCCTGTCCAACCTGGCCTTGGGCACTGCCAGGGATCCAGGGGCAGCCACAGCAAATCTGGGCACCCTGTGCCAGGACCTCACCTCCTTCACAGGGAAGGATTTCTCCCTATAATCCAATCTAAGCCTGTCCTCTGTTAATTTAAAGCCACTGCCCCTTTTTTTTCTTGTTCCCATTACAATACTCCCAGGATTTATTTGCTTATTCCTGAAAATCTAGCAGACGAGACCAAGGAATGCTTCCTGCTCTTTTAACCTGCACTCCACACCTCTGCTGTGGGAGATCAGCTCTGGGCTACAGAAACTTTGTGAATATTTGCTCATTTTTACAGAGAAGCTGGATGTCCTGTTGGGGACCACCTGGAGACTGTCCCCTGCCTCCAGGACAGGGCACTGACAGCAAAGCTCACAGGCAAACCCCACAACAGCTTCTCCCTCACCAAGCTCCAAGCAGAATATTTAAAAGATGCAGGTGTTCTGCAGAGAAAAAAAAAAAACCAAAAAAAAATCCCCTCTGATTGCACAATCAAAGCACACAAGGCAAATTAAGGATTCCCAGTGAAGCGAGAAAGTCTCTCACTTCAGATTGCTCCGCAGTGTCAAATCTCTTGGAAAGCATTCCCTTGCCAGCTTGAGTGTCTTAAAAACAAGGAGTGTGCCTGGGTGTATCCTGAAGGATTTCAAAGGATGGCCCAAACTTTGGGATGTTGGAAATAAAAACCAGGGAATGGGGCATTGTCCAGCTCCTCACTGGGATGAACAGAAAGGCTTCCACTCACAAGGTATTTAACCCAGAAATGGGAAAATCAATGGCTGCAAAGGCAGAGGAGCTTTAGGAACGTGCAGGAGGCATTGCAGAACTTGTGCTGCCATTAAAGAAGGGTCTCAGAGCTCAGGGGAAAACCAGGAAATCTCAACCCACCTTCCACCTCCCCTCCACAGAGTTTGGATAATTTGTCAAGGATAAAGGACTAAACACTGCATTTAAATTGGACCTTTTTTTTTTTCCAAACCGAACTGGAATCAGGAGAAGGCTCTCACATCAATAGCATCATGGTTTCTCCATTTGGTGAAAGTTTAGAAACCAAATCTGTCTCAACCAGCTGAAATTAGAGCTGCTAAAAACTCTGCACGCCCAGGTAAACTGCTGACAAAGGGCTGCTTTCCATCTCACACACACTGATTTTCTTTTTTTCCCCCTGAAGACTTTGAATGAACACAGAACAAGCAGACATCAGACATTTTTGCAGACTTGTGCTTGCCTTTGACAAGGCAGCAAAGCAGAGATCTGCTGTGAAAAACACCGCTGCAAGACTTACCTTTAACAATGCCTTTGATGGCATCGAGCACAAACGTGATGGATATAAAAAGTGCAATTATTTCTTCTGTTGACCTGTGGAAAAAGCCCAGGAATTAATAGAGCCACATTCAAAGAAAAATCAGCATATTCATCAATTTACATGAAAATACACCAATTTGAGTTAGGCTCCAACTTCGAAACAAAAACCCAGCAAATCAGAGAACTTCTTTCAGGCTGGAACAATAAGGCAAAATGATACTTGCCTGATCTCACAAAATACATTTTGCAGCAAGTTCCTAATTAAGGAGCTTGTGGAATGTGTAATTTATCCATTTGGAGAATAATCTGATCAAAACACGACTGCTTGAAAATAGCTACCTTTTAAAGAGTTTCATCAGGAGGCTGAAATTAAAGAGGGAGTAGATCACAAGGAAAAAGCTGTTCCAGAGTCCAATCCAGGCATAGAAAGCGCTGAAATCCAAGTGGTAATCGTCACAGATGCCTCGGATGACTGCAAAAGTGAAGCATTCCTGTGTCACAACCAGCTCCTGCCACTGCCACCCCGTGATTCCCATCTGCTCCACGCCAAAAAGAACCAATTTCAAGACTGGTATTTACTACAGATCCCATTAAATCCGAATTCCTGCACTTCCAGAGGGATGCAGGATCAACACAAACTGTTCCATCACTAGAAACAGGGGGAGACACTTGGAAAAATATTCTCCCCACACTGTTCAAAGTGTTTTTTTCCAGGGGTTGAGGCCACAAAAGCTGCTGGAATTTGCTCTTGCAGATATTTTGGGGTGCTGTTGAGGAAGGGTCTCACAGCTGCTATTTCCAGCTGGTCATAGCCCATCCTCTGATTATCCCCACAGACACTGAGCTTGTTCCTTTGATTGACCTCTGCTTCACTAAAATCAGCTTGTCATAACTGGAAAGCTGCTGATCATACTTTAAAATATCAATTTAAAAAAAAACCCTCAACAAACAAACCTAAAAAAGCTTTGTTGTCTCAAGCTGATTAAATGCAGCCACTTGAGAAAACCATTAATGAACCAGATTTTCTCACTGAAGCCGAAGAAATGTTTATTTGCATGAAGTTTTTTCTCTGTAAAATGATTTCTTTAGATAAACAACTTGAACTAAACCAAGGGTTGGTCTCAATGATCCCTGTAGGTCCCAGCTCAGGATGTTCTGATTCTGCTGGTGATGGAAAGGGGAGGAATTTGATTCTGGTTTTACAGAATCCCAGAACATCCTGAGCTGGAAGGGACCCTGAGGGATCACAGAGACCAACTCCTGGTTTAGTTCAAGTTGTTTCTCTAAAGAAATCATTTTGCAGAGAAAAAACTTCATGAAAATAAAAATTTCTTTGGCTTCAGTGAGGAAATCGGGTTCATTAATGGTTTTCTCAAGTGGCTGCATTTAACCAGCTGGAAACAAAGATTTTTTGTGTTTCATTGATCCAAGTCCTGGCCCCACACAGGACACCCCAACAATCCCAGGATGAGCCTTGTCCAAGCATTCCATGACTTTGTGCTCTGTCACTTCCCGGGGAGCCTTTCCAGTGCCCAACACCCTCTGGGGGGGAGAACCTTTCCCTGATAACAGCCCTTAAATATCAATTTATCAAACAAATACACCTCAAGCTCTACAAAACTGATTCAAAGCTCCAATCCCTCAATCCCCTGGAGCAGACCCACAGCAGACTCACCATTGATGTAGAGGGCCAGGGGAGCTGTGGTCAGCAGCACAACCAGGGGCTGCCCCGAGAACAGGGCGTAGAGCAGCCCCCCAATGCACTGCCCAAAGATTGTCTTCCGCACATCTGGAACCAAAAACAGGGATTTGGGTCAGTCCCTCCCTCATCCAGGAGCATTCTCAGGGTAGAGAAACCATCCACTGCCAAGCAGGAGAAGTATTTAAAGGATACAGAGGTAACACACTCTTAAATCAAAAAGTGACCCTTTATTTGTACCCATAATTTAGGCTTCCCGATGTTCAGCTGGTTGGTGGACTCTGGGATTTTTATTGTGTATTGTTACATTATATATATATGTTTTTAATGTATTTATTTTATTTTAAACAGTGTTTGTGGAGACCTTCAGGGCAGGATTTAAACTCTGACTGCAGCATGAACTGCTTCTACAAGTGGGATAAAGGATGAGGTTCAGCTCTGTCCCAGGGATTTGGATACTGGCAATCAAACCCAGGTCAAGTTTGCGCCAAGGAAAATGTGCAAATAATTACATTAAGTCAGGATAATTCCAAAATACAGTAGCATACATCTGTATCAGTCTGAGCCAGATGATACCACCCAAAGGAGTGTTCAGTTTTTCTGGTTTTCTACAAAAAATAATGAACTTAATTTAAAAAAAACCCTTCAGTCATGGTTTTGTGGTTGTTTCCCCCTGTAAATAAAAACTATCAGAACGTTCTGTGACCAGAGCTACATTTTGAATACATGGAATCAAAGGCACAAAACTGATAAATTTAAGGAGCACAAAACTGATGAACTCACCAATGGCTCCTCGGGTGTTTTCATCGTTGAGGGATCCAAAGGCAATGGATGGAAGGAGGCAGGCAAAGTACAGAAAGATCATGGTCGTGATGTATTTCCCTATAGCTTTGTTGTTCCCAATAATACCTGGGGCAAACCACAACAAAAAAATCATATTGGTAAAGCCCTGAAAACCTTCTCACCTCAGCCACAGGCACCATCAGCTCTTTTTGTGTTGAGGAAAAGGAGAAATTCAGTCCCTGCTTTGAACACGTTAACGTTTCATTTCCCACAGCCACACTTCTGTTCTGGGATCAGAAGTGGCACCAAAATTGCCACCAGACATTTCTGACACCATCGAGACAGGAGACACAAGAAGCCTTTTGCTCAGTTGTGCCAGTCCCCAAAGCCTGGAGGAGGATCAAGGCAGAAACTGTAAGTGTAGGGGTCATAAACCCCCAGCCCCTGCCTTTTTAACACCAACTTTTCAGGCATCCTGGACTGTGTCCCTAACGAGTTTCATGATGATCTCTTGTCTTCCCCACTCCTGTCTTGGGCAGGAAAACATGAAGCACTTCATTTTTCCCTGGACAAAAGTGTAAGGCTGTAGATTTGAATCAATAATGTGCTACCCTGAGCCAAAAAACAGCAGCAGGACACAAAAACAACGAGCCCCAGAGGTCAGGAATGGCTACACTGAGATTTACCAGGCCCTGCTGAAAGAACAGCCTCTCTCTTTTCCATCCACTCACCCCTCTCATCTCCATCGGAAAAAACCACACCAGGCCAAAGCACAAAGCAGCTAGAAAGAGAATTAAAGTGTCAGAATATGAATTTAAGAGCCTCTGAAGTAGCTTCCCTTCCCCTTCCTGTTTTCAGGCTGATGTTGATATGAGCTCACTGGGGATGCACAGGAGAAAAGGATGAGATGACAACAGCTGAACTTGCTCCAGGAGAACACAAGTTTTTCCACAGAACAGAGAGGACGCACTGGAGAAAAGTCTCCTCAGCTCAGTCTGCCTGTGCCACCATCCTTGATGGTGCTGTTCTTCTGAGACAGCAGGAAGAGCTTGGAGCTGCCCAATTCCCCCTTCTGGAAGGCTGCAGAGCAGAGAATTCCTGCACAGGAATCTGCCCCGAGCTCCCAAATTCCCATCCCGAGTTTCTGCTTGCTGAGAGAGGTAAAATCCAAGGAGTTGGATCAGATAAGGGAGGGCTTGGCTTTGGAGGTTATTGGTGCCACGCTGAAAACCTCCAGCACTGCAATGAAAAGAACAAAAATCTCTCAATGACTTGGGGATCTTATCAAACATCTGCTTTCAGCACCATTTGCAGGGCAGAGATAAGGATGCGAGGAGGATGCAAAAACCCAAAAAATCAAAGGTCATGTGTAATAAACAGGCAGCCACACGAAGAAAGGACACCTTGTGAGGGGCCTGATTGCAGACAGGACAGGAACAGACACAAACAGCACTTCTGGTGCTCAGCATCCTCAAATTTGAGGCTAAAACCTGACAAGAGACACCTCAAGCATGCAAATATGAGCTTGACCTTTGGGGAGTCATCGGCCCAGCTGTTCCCAGGCAAATTCCTTCCCATTTATTGGGAAGATTCAGAAACCACAGGTCACATTCCTGACCACTGCTGGCAACCCAAAGGGCCTGGGATTGAATTCTCACAGATGAAGACTTCCCGTGACCCTGAGTCCAACAGCTGCAGGCTCCCACCTCACACTCCAAACTGCCCGAGGCCTTTAGAGAAAAGGAAGGGTTTGGCAGGACAAACCGGACTCAGGGGTGGTTCCATGAGCAGACACGGTCACACCCTGGTTCAGAGGAGTCTCTGTCACTCCAAAATATTGCTTTTTGGACAAAGGAGTTTTCCCAAAATGAAAGATCAAGGGCAACGATGCCTGGAAGTTTTGATATAATTTTGGAAAGATCAATCAGGTCCAGAGAAGCAAATAATTATTTTTTTTAAAGGCTCAGGTAGTTAAACCACAGTATGAGAGGGCAGAAGGAGGAAGCCTTGAAGGGCATCACAAAAGCCCATTTGCAGATTAAATTCTTGCAAGGGAGCCCTTGCTGGTCATGGAGGTCCTTATGCACATGGACACGGCCTCAAGCTGCACCAGGGGAGGTTCAGCTGGACATCAGGAGGAATTTCCTCGTGGAAAAGGTTGTTAAACACTGGAATGGGCTGTCCTGAGGGGCAGGACGTGCCCATCCATGGAGGCATCCAAGGAAGGACCGGAGGTGGCACTCAGTGCTCTGGGGTGGTGGCAAGGTGGGGACTGGGCACAGCTTGGACTCAATCCTGGAATTTTTTTCCAACTTCAATGATTCTGTGATTCATCCTGGCTGGGTCCAAGGCTTCCAGCACTTTCTTTAATCCATAATCAGCCAGATGAGATTCTAGGATCAAGAATCCTTGTGGTGGGCAGCGAAATTCACTTTGTAACGGAGACAATAATCACAGATTAAAGACACTCTTCCCAAAGTTGATTGCTCACCCTTTAATTGCAGTCACGACCAAATTCTGCCTCTCCTTGCACAGCCCCACCTGCCACAGGCACTGAAATCCAGCAGGAACCACAATTTGCCTTTCTGCCTTTTTAAAACCCACATCTGGTGGACATTTTCAGGATGTTTTGCAGCCCATGGACTGCCACAGTTTCATTCAGAAGAAGGTGAGCTGCTTTATGATGGCATTTCATCTGTGACAGGCTCATAAAGCCACCAAAAACTTGTCACTCCACCTGCACCACATAAATTCACAGCAGAAAAATCAAGCTCTCTGGTCTAGCTGTGGAATTTGAGGAGCTGATTATTACAGGAGCAATCCCCTGAAATTAAAGTATGGCTACACACTGGAATGGGGAGCAATTATGTTCATCAACGTGACAGTTCCATTTTACCTGCCTGGATTCCTGAAATGTCACAGTTTGTACAGACAGGGTTACAGTTTCAGGGGAAACTGCAGCACTGCTGGCCTCACTTTGCCTGGGATTCCACAGCAGTAAGCGAATAACCAACAGACCCAAAATCTGGGTTTTCAGCTCCTTAATTCTATTAAATGTACATTTACTAAATGAAAATCGTGACTGATGGATATTCTCTAAACTGGCTGTTAATGTTTCTTCCCAATTCTCTGACACATCTCATGCAAAGAAAGTTTCATTACACTAACTGCAGCTCAGCAGCAAGGACATGCTTATTAAAGTCCTAATTTTTTAAAAAATCGCTTTTTAATATTAGAGACACTGTAAAACCCAGAATTACAAACTTCTCCTAATGCCCTCAAGCCGGGCTTTCCTTTACATGATGGCTGCTGGACTCTGCCCAACGTTGAGAAGATGAATCTTCCCTGAAGTCCTGTGAAGAGCAAATCACAGCACAAGTGGGACTAAGAACTCAACTGGAAAAGGAAATCCACTCAGGGAGTTTGGAGCAGAAACCAAGCATTTGCTGAGAGCAGAGAGCCATGAAATATCAGATCAAGGGCTCAGAGCTTTCCCTTCCCATTTTGCTTCCTTCAGCCCATTTCCCAGGAAATCCTGGGTGTCTTGGAAAGAAACATCCACAGACAAAACACGATGTTTTTGTGCATCTTTAGAACATTCCCATCCACCCCTGACCCAAAGACACCCCAAAGAATCACAGAATCACCAGGTTGGAAGAGACCTCCAAGATCATAGAGTCCAACCCATGTCCCAACACCTCAACTAAACTAAACCATGGCACTGAGTGCCACATCCAATCTCTCTGTAAACACGTCCAGGGATGGTGATTCCACCACCGCCCTGGGTAGACCATTCCAGTATTTTATCACTCTTTCTGTAAAAAACCCAGGTTGGATGTTTTCGGGCATCATGACAAGTTCAGGCTGTTAAATTTTCATACCCAGGTGATATTTAGGGATGAAGGGCTGCAGAGTGGTGCAGGAGCCCCCTCGTGTCTGATCCAGGGCAGGAGAGGCACGGAAGAGATGGGGAAAAGCCTCTCTGCAATCCCTTGATTTCCCCTCCTTCCCCAGGAATGAAATCCTGCCAGACAAGGTGGCCAAGGCAGCCAGGCAGGAAAGCTGGTGAGGATTTGGCAAATGTCAAAGCCGAGCCATGGTCAATGTTTCAGCTCTGGGTTCAGGTCAAGGTTTAAGCTCTGAGCTACCTTAGACAGCCAACAAAACAAAAGTTCTCTTTCAAATCCCATTTTTTCCAATATTTCCAAGGCTTCCTTTTAAGCATGCCCACATTGCAGGGAGCTTTGGAGATCTCCCTCCTCCAAACACCACAGCAAATCCCAAGGAGGATTTTTAAGAGTTTCAGGAGCTGGTTAGGGACCCTCTGCAGCACCAAGGACAGGGAGAAATCCACATTTCCACCTACCACAGCCACGGACCAAAGACACAGGCCCAGAAAAGCAGGGAGAAAGAGAATAAACTTCAGTTCTCCTCTTTTTCCTTCATCTTCCCTCCCCAGGAGGTGAAGGGATGCAGATATGTAAGAACACAGCATCAAAGCTCACCAGAAAAATCTCAGGTGCCTCAAATTTCCCACTGGGCACTTCAGGCGCTGCGTTTGTGTTTGTTCCTCTGTGTTGCAGCAGAAAATAACACTGAAGAATGAGGACAGCAGCTTTCAGGAGTTCCAGAAATTCTGTATCTGAGTCCAGGCAGAATCCCCTTTCCCTCAAAACAGCCTCAATGTAAAGAAATTTCTGGAAGCTCCTACAGTTTGAGTCTTAAAGAGGAATAAAATTGATTCACAAGTGCTTTGAGCCAATGTGACAGGATCAGGATGGAGTCCCGCTGGTTTTTTAAGACAGAATCCTACACACAAAGGTCACAGTCACGTGCCAAATGGAGCAAATTCCAGTTTAAAGGAAAACTACAGGTGTGCTCAGGCTCAGCAGAACCCAATTATTCATCTTCAGAGGCTCCTGGCAGGAAGAGATCTATCACAAGCCATCTTTATTACCAAAATCCTGGAGCAAAAGTTTAGAAAACTCTTCCTTGATCCTTGGACATCCAGTAAAATGCACAAGATTTTGCCCTAAAACAAATCTGACAAGTCCCTAATCTAGAGTAAAAGAGGAAAAAAATAAGGAGAAAGACTATTCCTTTAAGGATAATTTGTGCAGTGTGTGAAGAGAGGACCAACCCCACAAAACTCCAACTGGCCACAGATTTGCTGGTCCTACAAAAGCCTTGTTATTTATCACCCTGCCCGTGATGGGTTTATCTGTCTAACCCCAAACCCCCGGGATGCTTCTCAGATTGAGGATTTAGAGGCTCCCAACCATTTAAAACCCAGCATCTTCATAATTCAGAGCTCTTTGATGGTGCACATGTGGCTGTCTGGAGTGCAGATCCTCGGATAGTTCAAATCCCTCGTGTCCTGATGCACCACTGCTTTGAGATGCTCCAGGAATTCCACATTCCTGATCACCTTCGGTCTCAGTGGTTTATGGCAGATGCTTCATGCCCCATCTGCTTTTCATTTCAAGCAGTTCCTTAAAGAATTCATCCTCATTTCTGGTTTCTGGGAAGAAATGGCCATACTAATTACAGCGTTTTTTGGAAAATCCCCTTTTCCCCAAATCCTCTTGAAAATGCACAGTTGCTCCTAAGGTGAGAACCTCCCATTTGAGCTGAAGTAATTCTGGAGTTTCACTGGGCTCTCCTCCACTCTCCAGAAGCTGTAAAACAACACACTGACACTTTTTAACCCCTGGTTGCATTTTATCCCAATTTTATGCCCATTCTGCACATCAGTGTGTGCAAAGCTTGCAAGAGCCCAGGGCTGAGGCAGCACCCTTGAGGTCATCTGGGTGCAGTCAGAGCCAAAACATGGACCCTGAAGGGAGTTTCCAAAACTCAGAATTGGCTGCAGGACCTAAACCTGATGGTTTTGTGCCCGCTGTGCTCAGCCAGGCACAGCAGGCACTGCTCTGTCCTTAGGAGAACATGGTGATGTCCTTAGGTGATTCAGCACCAGTTCCCTTCTCGAGTGTTTCAATATCCTTTTATAATGGAAAATGAGGCTTTGGCTGCTCTAGGAAGCAACAGCCAAAGGGATGAAGTGCCTGGATTAGGAGCTGAAGTCCACTGCCAGAGCTGATGCCAGTGACGCATGTGTCAAAAATCAATGTTTCTGTTTCAGCAATTCCTTGCTGCTCTCCTGAAAATCATTTTATATCCCACTTCCTCCTCACAACACCCTCAAATCCCCAGAGAAATCAGCATTAGCCCTCCCATCACACAGGCTCTCCTGAAAAGTTTCATCCCAGCCGTGCCAAAGCACCTGGAGAAAGCACCCAGCACTCAAGCCCTGTGCTAAGCCAGCATCTCATCCACGTTCCTCTGCTGGTGGTGACCCACCCTGGCTGGAAGGGAGTGAGGACACACATCCACAGCCTTGGCCAGGCTTCTCCGAAGCTTAAGCTGCCTGTGGAAGGTGGCTTTGCAGCAAAAGACTCTGAAAATTAGCATTTGGGTGGGAATCTTGGAGTTTTTTATACCTAATCCAAGGAAGATCACCCTCATCTCATGAGCTTTCACAGCATTTGTGCACTGAGGAAGGCAGGGACACACTCTTAGGCTAAGGTGGATTTAACAGCAGGAAGGGATAAATTCCTTATTTATCTGATAAATCCCCAAGGCTCTCCCTGCCTAAACTCTAATTCTCTGTTTTATCCAAACTTCCTGGGTATGATATCGAATATATAAACCAGCTCCCTGACAAGCTGCAAGAAGCACGTTCCAATGTCAGGCTGGGGCTCTGTTATCCTGCTTTGCCCTAAAGATTCCTCCCAGCCTTCAAGAAAGTGAAAGTGTGCGAGTGAAAAGGGAGAAAACAACCCTTAAAAGCACCAAGGCCACTGTGGGAGCTGCTCACTATAAACACCGAGTGCTGCTCTGTGATCTGGCGGCGGCGGACGAGCCGTATCCTGTTTTTCACAACACCGGGCTCACATTTTGTCTGAGCATTCCCAACTCCCACAGCATCACTATAATTAGTGTGGAGCCGGCCTGCAGAGGCAGCAGAAAGGGCCCATCAGGCCAGTGCTGACTAATTAGATTGGGAGGAGTTGATCCGAGGTCGACACACGGCAATAATCGATCCGTTTAATCACCGCTTAATAAAAATTAAAATCCTCACCCATGCACAGCCAGCAAACGCTGCAGGAGCCTCTGCTCTAAGTGCTGCCCATTCACAGGCTTTTGCCAAAACACCCTCCTACACAAGGAGAGCTGTTACACGTATCAGAGCACGCCCTGAATGCACACTGTAAACAGGACATCACATCACACACAAAAAAATAAATTAAAAATGCCCAATCGGGGCAGCGCTCCCATAAACATTGGCCCACGTACCATCGGTGAAGTCCAGCGCGTACACCGGGAATCTTCGTGCAATGTCATCAGAAATCCCCTTGCCAATACTGAGAAAGTCGTGCAGCTGGAGAAAGGAAGGAAGTGCTGTGTCAGTGTAAAGGCTCATGTATTGTTAAAGAGATTAAGCTCCTTGTTCAAGCGCCGATAGGAGTGAGAGGGCTCGTTTTGAATAGGGCATTCAAAGCCCATCTTGTCATGGTAATAAAAATAAACTCACCGGGATTCAATTTATGTCCTCATACATTGTGCAAGAGAAAATCCCCCAGACCACCCTGTTTTCCTCCCTTCCTTCCCTTTGCCCCTCCCATTCCTCTCTGCATCCCTGTTTTACAGGTGAGGGAGCTGAAGATCCACTGGGAAGGATCAGACCTAGGGCAAAACAGGTCTGAGGTGCCTTTCCCTTCCCTCAGACAACTTTTCCTTTAGGTTCCAGCTCAAAAACTCCCCAAAATTCACGTGAAACCTCTGAGAAAGGACCCCCAGCAATGCTTCTTCCTTGGCATTACAAGGGAGACCTCAAAGAGATGTGAGGGAATTCAGGATGTCTGCACCTCGAACTCCATCAACAGGGAAAAAGCTTGAATAAATCCCCACAACCAAGCCATAATTTCTACCCATTGAAAGACAATAAAAACACTGGGGAAGGGTCGCAAAAATCCAACATTTGGATTGGTTTTGGGGGCCTGCAAGGTGCAGTGGGATTGCTGAGAGCATCTCCAGGCAATGAGGAGCTTGTCAGGAATATGTGACATCTGCTATTGACTCTCAGCCTCCCAATCCTCACGACTCCTTCCTTATGGAAAGCACATGGAAAGCGTCAGGGCAGGCAACACTCACAAATGAGGCACCTGTCGGGTTTTTTCCTGTCATTCTCAGAGCACACAAACCAGTCTGAAAAATCAAATGCACCTTTATACAGTGATAACAACCCCAGCTGCCTCGACTAAAACATTTCACGGATTTATTGCAGAACCAGTCACAAAAGACTTAAAACCTCTGCTAGGGAGTGTAAGGGGGGGGGAAATAAAAATCACAGACACAAAATTTACACCAACAGATCATCTCCAAGCAGCAGGGAGCTCTTCCTTTGGCTGGTGCATGTGGGAACTGATAAAAATGACTGGTTTAGAAAGGACTTGACACTACAGGGGTCATTTAATGGACTACACTGAGCTTTGTCTTCTCTCTTGGGACTCACCTGTGTGCAGCACCTGGAAAATCTGACCCCAAACAAAACAAAGAAAGGAGTCTTTTCCTTTAGAAAGAATACACTGGGATTTGGGGTGCAAAAACTACCTCAGAGGACCAGCTCCTTCGTCAGTCACTGCATTATCTCAGATTTCAGCTGTTTAAATCAACCCTGTTGCAATTTGACAATAAACCTGTAGCACTTTTTGAACTTTAGAACACTTTCAACTCTACCCTGAACAATCAGGATGAGCAGACAGATGTTTTGCCAGCAGACACCAGCAAAACATCTGCATTTTAAGCATTTCCGAAAAACCTCTGCGCTCCAGCCATATTTGGTGGCAGGGCTGGACATCAAAGCCAGATGCACTCGAAAAGCAATTTCATTTTCCCCCCCAGAAAGAGATTCCTGAAGGCATGAGTCAGCCAGAGAAGCACAATAGCCTCAGACTGGGATGTTTACTTATCATGCTGCAGTGAGCACGGGGAAAAGGATGCTCGGGGTGTCTCATCTTCCAGGGAAGGAGGAGAGAGGCTGCTCCTGGCCCAGGGCAGCAGGGAGGGGGCTCTGGGGAGGACAAAGCCTGTTCCAAGCAGCTGGGAGGGTGCAGAGGAGGAAAACATTGCCTAACGCATCCTACAAGGTTATGCTGAGACCCCTCCTGATTCCTTCATGCATTTATTTCTTGTGTGTGTGAGCATGGAATGAGATTAGGGGGTGTCCCCAGGAGGAAAAGCTGCTCTTTCCTTTGGGCTGATCCTCCTGGGAGCTCTCCTACCCTCACACTCAACCTTGCACCAGAGAATTCACAGAATGATTTGAGTTGGGAGGGACTTTAAAGCTCATCCAGTCCCACCCCTGCCATGGGCAGGGACATCTTCCACTGTCCCAGGCTGCTCCTGGCATTGGGCACTTCCAGGGATCCAGGGGCAGCCACAGCTTCTCTGGGCACCCTGTTCTGCCCTCACAGGGAAGGATTTCTTCCCAATATCCCATCTAAATCTACCTCTTCCAGCTCAATGTCATTCCCCCTTCTCCTGTCTCTCCATGCCTTTGCAAAAAGTCCCTTTCTAGCCCTCCTGTAAGTACTGGAAGGCTGCTAAAGATTAAGTTGTAAAAAATTTAAAAATTTAACATTTTAAAGACCACATTTACTGGTCTCCAAAGTTACAGCCCTTTCTGGTTCTGCTTTTATCCCTAACCTATCCAAACAGATGAAGTTCATGAATTCTTCCACTTTCCGTTCTACAAATCCCTCCAAGCTTCTTGCCATGATTTGGGTTAGAGGAAGAGGCTAAGCCAGCACGTGGCAGCTACAAAGCCAAACAGAAAATATCTGCTCCAACAACTCTGATCCTTCCCCAGCCCTCCCCAAAAATACTAGGGGGCTGCAGGAGTATTTCAGGGACATGAGTCTGTGCAAAACCACTCCATCCTCTGTATCCTCCCTCAGCCCCCTCAGCAAATCCACCCAGGACACAAAACCACAGCCAGGAAAACATCACAGCTGCGAGGGGCTCCTCCACCAACAAAATCACAATTAGATGCCTCAGTAAACATGAGGATTTCAGGCTGACTTAATTATGATTGAGCACACAGCCTTGCCTAAATGATCCTGAGAGATGAGCCAAGGCAAAGCGCCGGTGCTGTGGGCACAGCAGGGAATGTGACTGTCACATCCCCCTCAGAATTTCAGCAGAGGTAAAAACCAGCTCCTGCAAAAACCCCACTCACACAGGATTTAAGGCCTGTTTCCTCTCCCATCACTGCAGGGCTCGGGAGGCCAGATTTTTATGTCACCCAGAGACTTTGTCACTGTCCTGAGAGCTCAGGGGCTCCAGTGAGGGTGTTTATTTCTCTGGGGGTGGCTGACAGGTTGAAATTCCACTCCTGATCTCACATGGGCTTGTGTTTCTATTAAATGCTTCCTCTCCACAAGGGGAAGAGATGCTGGAGATGGCTCTGAGGAGCTGAGGAATCCAGCCCAGGGGCTCAAATCAACCTCACTTCTCCAGGCAAAGCTTGGCCTGCCAGGGAATCTCCTTCCCAGCTCTTTGTGCTGGCAGGGCCAGGTGGGGATACAGAGGCTGCATCTCCCAAGAGCTCAAGGATAAAATGCTTTAAAAACAAAACAGTTCAGCAAACCCAGGCCCACAGCTGTCAGTGCCAAAAGCAAGAGCTGAAGGAAGAAGTGTCACTGGCTCGGAGAAATCAGGATTCTGCCTGGCCAAGGCTGCTTTTCCAAGCAGGCCAGCAGAAATCACCAGTCCCAGGGCCAACAGCCACAAGCTCAGTGTCTCATCCAGCCCTCCTCACCAAACCACGGAGCAGAAATCCCTCTGGAGACATTTTTCTTTGCTATTTTTAGCAGAAGACAGAGCCAGACACTTCAACTGCTCTAAGGAAAGCCCCTTTGAAAGGCCAGGTGTAAAGGGTTAAATCGACTTTAGGTAAATTACTACTCCAAATAGCTCAGCCTTGCATGACCTGGGTTTAAAGAGGGTTTCAGGACTTGTTCTGCAAAGTTAAGAGCAGGTATGGGGTCTAACAAAGTTCAAAGCACTACCTATAAGCAAGGGGATTCTGCAGGGAAAACATGAGCTTTGCTCATTTCCAGATGTGCAGATCAAACCCCTTAAATCTGTTCCAGGGGGGGAAAAAAAAAGTGCTAAGTGAAGCAGCTCCTGCACTGTAAGGAACCCAAAGCTTTGGGGTTGTTTGTAATGCAGGGACAGGAGCAGCATGGAGATGGCCCAGTTTGTTTTTCAGGTATGCTGTCTGCTTAAAGAATGGATTTCTGAACGGAAAAACAAAGCAATGACCAACACACAGGAAATTCCAGCAAAGAAAGCTGAGTTACAGCATTTCCCTCGAACTTTGAAAGTACAAAGCAAGTAATGTTTTACAGAGCTACAGATCAAACAGGGAGAATTCAGGCCAAATACTGACAAGCAACTTTTAAGTGAAATTACTGTGCAGAGATGGCCAAGAAACCTTTTGGCTGCAGGAAAGACAAGCAGCAGCTTCCTTCAGAGCCTCCTGATTGTAAGGATTAAGTACCTTGGACTGACAAGGAGCAGTGATCCATTAATCCCACCCTGGACTAAGCATCTGGAATCCAAAATCCTGTAACCATTTCAACCCCCAACTGCTCTGCATCCCTTCAGCACCTGCCTCTTTGAAGCGGGGTTATTTTTGGAGATTCACAGCAGAAGCTGAGGAAGGTGGATGTGAAAGCAGCAGTTTGGGGAAGCCTCAAGTGGTCACCTCCTCACCCCAAATCCCCTCGGATTGATGCATTTGGGAATCAGGGGCACGGCAGAGGTGGTGGCCAAGCCTTACCTTGAGGGGTTTGTTGCCATGGGCCTTGTGCCCATCTGCCATCCCTGGGGGTCTCTGGTTCGCCACCGTCAGCAAGTGGCGTTGGTGCACCAAGGCCTCCTTGAACTCCTCCTCAGTTTTGGTTTCCAGGAGCTTCTGCCGGAAGGTGATGTCCGAGAACATCGTGGCAAAGGTCCTGCCCACCTCTGTGGCCGTTTTGGTGCTTTTCTGAGCATAGGCAGGGGGGGAAAAAAGACAGAAAAAGTGCTTTTAAACTGGTTTTACTTCATTTCTGAAAGGTAAACCTCTCTGCAGAGGACCCCAGAGAGAGCTGAGGGAGGAGGGCACATGTGGAAGCTGTTGCAGATGAACCCACAACCACAGCACAATCCCGTGGAGGCACCAACACAGGTCCTGATCAGAAACCCCGATCGATCTTTACTTGATCAACTTCCCAGAACCCAATCCAAAGCTGAATCATGCTGAGCATGCACTTCATCCTTGGTTTCCCTTCAAGAGCAGACAAAGCAAAGTCTCTGCTACCTTACAGCACCTCAGCACTGCTGCTCTTGGGATGGAAAGGTGCTGCAGTTGAGGCTCCTGCAGGTACTGATGTCTTATCTGAAAGACTACGATTATTGTGCTCACTTGATTCCTATTTTCTGGGCATTAAAACTCAGTTTATTTGGGCACTCTGGGACAATTCTGGCAGCACAAGTGGAGACTGAGAGCTCTCAGCTCAAGTAACCACTGGCACAGAGGAAAGGAAGGAAGAAACAGCTGAGCACACACAGAGCCAGCTCCTGTTTGTCTTCACTAAATGTTTGAAAGGGACAGGAGACTTGCAGACATGAAAAAAGTGCTTATTTTCAGGATTTAATATTTCTGTGAGACACAGGTGTGATCTTTGGGGGTCCAACAGAGTCCAAGCCGCTTTGCTACTGCAGGAAATCAGATGCAAAGGGAAGAATAAAGGAGGCTGAGCTCCCCATCCCTGCTCAACCCCACCAAATCCAAGCTCTCCAGCCCCTGACCTGCTCCTGCTGTCGTCAGGACAGGTAAGGTACTCACCAAGGCCAAGTTACACAGAACCACAGCTCATTAAAAGCTGCTCTGATGCCAAGTTTAACCCACCCACTCTCTCTGCACTCCACACTCATCGAGCAGCAGCTACCACAGACACCCAAACATTCCCTTCCCCAGCCCTGGAGAGCCTCCAAGCTCCTCACACTGCTGAGAAGAGAAGAGTGAGCATCTGTGATTGATCCCAATCGCTTCTCGTGATTCACAACTCAACAGATGAACCATTTCTCCATGAGCACAACCAAATAATTCAGGGTGGGTGACGCAGGCGTGGGTGGCACTGAGCTGGTTCCAGAGTCATTGCTAACGCTGCACTTCCTCCACCACTCACATCACCCTCCTCTCTTCCATTTGCCCACAGAAATTAGAAATGCCCCTGGATCCCTGGAGGGCTCCAAGGCCAGGTTGGACAGGGTTTGGAGGCACTTGGGATAGTGGAAGGTGTTCCTGCCCATGACAGGGGTTGGAAGGAGATTGGCATAAACGTCCCTCCCAACCCAAACTATTTTTGGATTCCATCACAGAAATATCCGTTCAAACACTCACTAGAGCACATTCAATTGAAGTGTCTAGGGAGAGGTTTGGATTTAAGTGAAGGATTTTCACTGGGACTTGCTCTTAGAGTCTGAGAACCAGCCTGGATTTGCCATCACAGGAGAGGCTTCACTTTTCACCTCTCAGCAGCAACAATCCTTGGGTTGGATGCTGCAAGGATTGCTTCAACATTCCCACCACTCTTCCTATTTTTCCCTTCCCAGGGAGACAAACAGTTTAGAGAGGACAAATATCAGCAAGAAAACTCAAGTTCTTTCCGTCCTCCACATTAGCAAGGCCAAGGACCTGAATTCCCAGCACAACAAATGCCCATTTTGTGGCCTCTTTCTCCCCTCCCCAGCGAGGCCCGTTGAATGCATCGCTGTCAGCAGGTTAATTATTTTAACTGCTGCACCAGAAATGCGCACTCAGGGCTGGCTCCACCAACACATTTAAAATAAAAAAGCACCTTGGCAAGTGCGAGCTCCGTTGGCCTCCACTCCCTTCCCTTAATTTGATGCTGACCATTGGAACTGCAAACTCTCGGGATGGGAGCGGATGCGGAGCCGTTCGCCGGGCGCTTTGCACGTAGCTGGCCCGAGATAACAATGAGAGGGAGATCCATGGAGCTGCACTCAGCCCCAGCTGCTCTCCCTCCTGCATTTCACAAGGAACATCAATATGTTTTCAGCCTGTTTGGCTTCGAGGTCGATGCCAAAAAGCTCGGTTGGGAAAGACCTGCCAGAAACGCTGGGAAAGAAGGAAACACCAGGATTCCCATTTAAACAAGGGTGGTGGTGAAGGGCGGGAGCAGACAGGCCAGACCAGCAGGTCCCAAGGTCACACAGATACCACTGAAGAGCAGGAAACTGAATCAGGACATATCCTGTCCCAGAAAAGGTCCCCAACCTCTCCAGCACCTCCCAGGAGCACAGACCCAGCAGCCCCAAGGTGCAAACAACCAGCTGGAGTGTGAAAAGGTCTTGAGCTTTGAATCATTCAGCCCTCAGCTGGAAGAACCACCTTGGTCAAGCCAGTGCTTTCTAGGAAGACAGGATGGTGATCCCCAATTAACCTTGATGCCCCCCTTGATATCAGAGTGAGGCTTGGACGATCCTTGTGGGACCCTTCCAGCTCAGGATATTCTGATTGCAGGAAATGTGTTCTACTGTGCCCTTCTTGTCCACACCAAAGAAGCAGAACCTGAGCAAGCTTTAACCTTGCTGTTTCAAGTGCTAAAAGCTCTGGGAACACATTCCAAAGGGCCTCGGGGAGAGCCTGACCTTAAAAGCACCACAGCTCCCAGAAAGTCTCACCCTCACTGCAGCAGAGCTCAAAAAAGAATCTTCTTCCTCTTGGCTACATCACCTGCAGCTGCTGCAGCCACACGTGCAGGGTAAATGTCAGCCCCATCAGGGAAGTTTGTTGGGAAGCAACCCAGCCCTCTGCAGTGGGGCACCAGCTGTGGACTCAGAGGGGCCTTTCAACAGCTTGGCTTTAGCGAGGAACTGCTTTTCCTACCTCTAAAAATAGCAGCTCCAGCTGGAGAGGGGAATGCATGGAGGGTTAAGGGCACCCCAGGTGTGAGGGGGGACTGCACAGTGTTCTCCTCCCCATCAGGACACAGGCTATGAGACAAGGACACAGCCCACCAATCCACCCCTCGCCAACAGGATAAATCATCTTGACAGCTGCTGAGAAGACCTCAGGCCTTTTTTACATCCCCTCGTGTTTTAAAAATAACATTTATTAACCCTTGGAGAAGCCCAAGGAAAAGCAAACTCAAGGGAACCCCCCAAAGTCCTGGAGGAAGAAGACAAAACTCACCATCTTGGGAGGAGCCAGGACCAGAATGACAAATCTGACTTCACAGGAGTTCTCACCCCAGTTCTGAGGCCTCTCCAGGCGGCTGATGCAAACGTGACGTCGCTGAAGGGACTTTATAGTGCAACTGTCAGGGAAAATGGGATCATTAGGCTGGGCCCCACAATACAGAATGATCTCCCCTGGTGCACAAGGTATAAAAACACATTTCAGCTTTCAGAAACACTTGATGTTGTTGGTCTAGGGCTGTTGAAATCTCAAATACTGATTTTAAGTTACTATGAGCCCAATTCTGCTTCTCTGTACAATGTGCACCACGTTTTTGCAGGAAATACCTTTCAAGATTTCAAGGTGCATTCTGCCTTTTCCTCCAGCTGCTTTTTAACAGCCGAGAAATCGAATGACAGAGAGCACAACACACCGAGCACTTGCAGAGCTGCAGAAACTTCTACAGAAAAAAAAAAACCCTCTTATTAAAAACCACCTGCATGATTGGAAAGCAGATTACACTTCATTTCACCTGAACTCCCAAAGTGCTTCTGGAAGCACCGAGGCAAAATGCCAAGCCAATATATTCCCACTTCTGCCTCAGGCAGAACCTCTCTGCTGTAAAGGCTTTCCCCATTTGCTCCCAGCTGTTATTTTCCTTTTCCTGGCTCAGGAGTGTTACAGAAACCAGGCTGACCTCCCTGCTCGAGATCCAGGGAGGCAGGATTAGTGCTGGGAGGGAAATCCTTGGCTGTGATCCAGGGGATGGGATGGATGCTTGACTCCCAGAAGCAAGACCAGCACAAAAAGTTGTGTTTAATAAACACAGGGATCATCTCCAGAGGCTGTGGAACACCAGGTTTGCCTCCACCCTGGGATTTTTAAACAGAGCTGGGTTAGTTGTCATTTTTCCTGCTGGGAAACTCCGGGGCTTGGTGCAGTGGCAGGTGGGGAATGCAGCTCTCCTGTTCCCTCTAAAGCACTGGAAAATGCACTCAGGGTTTGCCTGCAGACACCTGGAAGAGGTAGGGGAGTGTTTTCCCACCTCGGAGTGGTTTTCCCCCATCCTTTTATGTGGTTCAAAGTTATTTCAGCTGCTTGCTCCCTTTTGTTCCTCTAACAAGCACCTATCACAGCCCTCCAACAGGAGGATTTATTTCTCCAACTTCTCTTCCATAATCCCAGCATGTTTCTTTGCTTTTAAGATGAATTCTCACCTGAGGGTTGTCCCTTAACAAGTTCTTGGGCTGGAGGTATCCTAGGTATATTTTCTATCAAGTTCTTCACAATTTGCATTAAAAAAAAATTAAAAATCACACCATCAAGTATTTTCTTATTAAGTTTGACTTCCTGATCCCAGACTGGAAGCAGCCTGCTTCTACAAATTAATCTCACAGAGGCACTTGTTTGAGAGCAAGCAGCTTAATTAGAACAATACAGGGCACGAGAAAGACGAAACTTTCATTTATTTCCTAACCCCCCCTCTTGTTCTTTTTGTACTTGAATCAGCTTTGGAAGAGACAAAGATCAAGGCAGGTCCTAAGGTGAGGAATAAATATCTTTTGAAGTGATTGAAAATAGAGTGCAAGCTACACTTGTTTTGACAACACAGCCACTGCAGCTGTGGCTAGACAGCAGACAAGTCTCCTTGTGTTACAGCTCAACAAACCAGTGGGGATGTGAGCTCTGGGCTTTGGACCAGCTGGAGAACCTTCAGGTGGCCCAAGACCTTCAGTTCTCTCACCTTCACCCACCAGGTCACCAACAGTGAACAATTATTGCACCATCAGCCTGAATTGTGAGCTCAGCTCTCAGCATTTCCAGCTCGGCTGCTGAGCTCAACGATGAATCTTGTGAAAAGGAAGGTTTAGCCAGTTTGAACATCATTTCTACCCCAGGCATGGCCAGGAGCAGCTCTGAGCTACCTGTGGCTCAGCAGCACCTCCCTGACATCATCCCTTCCCCACCAGGAAGGAACTGAGCAAGCAAGAAACCACCGAAACACAAAATAATTTGGAAAAGCCAAATTATGAAGTGCAATAATGAAGCAAGCCACGTGTTCTGGAGTTTCCTTTCTCCCTGAAGTGTCAGGGTTATGTGTCTGCTCCAGGAATTGCCTCCAGGGCTGTATTTTCCAAAGACAGCAGTGCTGCCAACAGAGCCACAACCCCAACTTCAGCTCAAGAGCTTCTTGGGTATGGAAAGACTGTAAAAACTGAGTTTTGCTACTGGGTCTCTTTCACATACAAGATAATTGTCCTGGAAGCCATGAAAAATTTGTGTTTCTCTTAGTCAGGAGTTCAGTGTTTCCTTAAGCTGAGGGACTGGGCGAGAAGAGGATCCCACAGCACAGAAAGATTCACACTGAGAACATTGACAGGACACACGGGATTCACTGTCATTATTAAGCATTTCTATCTGAAATTGTTATTTAGGAGTTTGGGGTTTCTCACACTTCTAAAAGTTTCCTCTGAGCTCAATGGATACTGACAAGGATCTAAATCCCATTATCACACCAGTAAAACTGAGAATTTCCAACACTTAGGTCAATGTACCGATAATTCACATCAAGAACACCTTTAGCTGGAGTTGATTTAGTGAGGACAAACCTGATTAAAACCAGATTTAAACCGGTGCCACAGAGAAGATGGGATGTTCCTGAGCCTGGCTGCATGGAGGGGAGGAACTGCAGAATGCAGCTTCATCTCAGGCTGCTCTCCCTCTGTTCAATCCATTTATTTGGGGAAAAAATGATATTTCCATACTTCCAGTGCAAGGCCAAGCCACTCCTGCCCATGCATTCAGCAGCTGAAGCTTTTCTTCAATTTTAAGCCATCTTTTAGCTGACTCAAATCCTATTTCCTGGTGTAGCACTTACAGCTCCCACTTTTGTTTTAATTCCACAATCCAGATACAAACACAAAACAAACCCAAGCTGCAGTCCCAAACACATTTGTGCCAATATTTGTAAAAGGACACCAAAAAAAAGAGTTTTTTGGTTCACATGGAGAAATCCCAAGTCAAGCAAGACTGCAGGTAAAAGTCAGCACAGCTCAGGCCAAGAAAAGAGTCATTTTCAAAATGAAATAACTTTTTTTAAAGTGGCATTTAAATAAATTCCCACTAAGAAAAAAAAAAAAAAAGCTGCAGAGTAAATAGCCAAAGCCCCAAAAACTTGAGAACTAGCAAGACATTTTCAGCTGACTCTAAATTAAGTCTGGTTTGGCCAAAGCCTCCAAGTTCCTTTTTGGTTTGAGTTGAGCTACATTTGATTCTCCCTCAGTTTGGCCAGAAAGCTGAAAAATCTCTTTTCACCCAGTATTAGTCACACCAGGAAATGCTGGACTGTGATTTAATGACATGCCAGGTTGTGCTCTCAGCAGTTTTATCTTGATGCCCCAATAATTGAGCTCATAAAAAGGGCATTTAAATCACGGCACCAATTCTGCTTCCCTGTGCTCCTCTCTGCTGGTGCTGAGGGTGGCACTGGGATGGTGAGAACTGGCAGTGCTCCACCAAAATCCCAGATCCACCGAGCCCCACGTGCCCCAGGTCTGCCCCACACCCAAGATGTTATCACAGTAATAACACATTGCTCAACCAAATCATAAAAAGGGTCAAATTATGGAGACCTAGGAGAAACAGAAACCCTCTTTTAAAAGGGCAAGAAAGGAAGTTAATTCAGAAACAAATTATCCCTTGCAGTAAGAAAAAGTGCCCAGCAGAGGTAATCAGCCAGCCAGCCTTTTCCTGTCCCCACACAGAACAACAATGACACTTCTTGTTCTCATCCACTGCCAATAAATCTTCCTTTGCTGAGCAGCTCCAGGCACCAGCTTTGGGAAATCAGGATCTGCAAGTGAGGAACGAGGCTGTGGCCAGGCCAGGCTGCTCACCCACAGCTTGGCTTGTCCTGGCCACAACGTCCTCACTCCAGGCTGGAATTCCTTCTGGCCTGGGAAATGCACCTTGGTGGGCTCCAGGGAGACTCATCCTCTGCTGGGGGAAGGATTTCCTCCAGGTCAGGGTGTGCTGAGAGCTCCTTTCCATCACACAGCAGCTGCAGGAGCTCTCCAGCACGGGGGGAGAGACCCTTGAAAGAGAATTAATTGGTTCTCTGAACTCAAAGAGGATTTGCCAGATGTTGGCTGTGGCACCTGGGACATGGCTCAGACATGAACACGTCACTGCTGGGTTTGGTTGGACTTTTCCAACCTTCATGGTTCTACAAGGAGACATCTCGTCCCTGTACAGACCCTGCAGGTACCAAAATAAGCCACTTTTTTCTTTTTCAGGACCCAAATTCCTAATGCAGAGTCTGGATCTGAGATTTTCTTTCCATAAACCAGCACCTGCAAGAGCTTCAGCTCTGCAGCATAATCTGGGAAAACCCAAAAAAGGGTGGAGAGGCCCTTAAAAAAAATGATAGGGCTCTCTGAGCCCAAAGAACACTTGAGAAATGATGGCTGTAAACTCTGGAGAAGAGGCTCTTGCTTACAAGGCTCCAAATCTTGTAATCATTCCTCTAAATGAAAATATTTGTTTTAAGCACTCCAACTGTTTAATTTCCCATTTTGCCCTTTAAAAGAATAATCTAAGGAAGAAACAGCAACTGAAGCATCTCTGTTTGAAATCCATTCAACAGCTAAACCAGAGACGATGTGACTTTTCTAGAAACCCACAAGCTCTGGGTCTGGAGAAATCCTCAAACACACAAAATGGACTTTGCCTCATTTCTGTAGAGAGAGACACCAGTCCCATCCTTCACACAGCAATACACTGAATTTGGAATCTCACTGCTCAAATTTTGATTATCTCAAGAGCAGCCTTGCTGGTTACCCAGTAAAATCTCCCAATATCTATTTTTGAAAGGCTACCTGGGTTTTTCTGAATTAAACTCCTCCCCAGGAGTCCCTGCCCTGACAGGCTGCAGCAAAAGCAGAAATTCTAGAGCAACACAGAGCACACAAACCACTGAACCGCTCTTTGCTTGAAGAGAGGCTTTTCCCCCTCTGCTCTACCTGTTAAAACAGCTTTAGGAAATCTGTTTTAGCGCCTTAGCAATGCAGCCAGAAGAAATGGCTCAACAACTGCTCCATCCAGACTATGGAGCAGCTTGATTTCACGTTTTTCTAAGGATTCAGCTCTGGAAATCAGCAGTTAAATCCATCAGCTGGCAAGGAGAACACAGCCTGGAAGCTGGGATGGCTGAGGAGTTCCATCAGCTCAGGGACATTTGTTCCATAACCCACCCTGGTGCTTCTCCTAGCAGGACATCAGGGAGAAAAATCCACCCAGTTTTAAAATCATCTATCCTTCACTCCAAGAGGAAAAAAACTAAAAATCAGCCATTTTCATCTGGTTTTGTCAGTCAGTGAAAGAAGGAATGGGGTGTGATAGGACCTGGCTCGTGACAGAGTCACTTCTTCACCTTCATTGGATAAGGAGGGGTTTCTTGGGCTTTTTGAGTCACAAAACTGCAACACCAAAACCAGCAGCTCCCACTGGAGCTTCTTGCCCATTTTTCCCACTCCAGCCATGCAAAGCACCCAATTTACCCCTCTGGGCCGGGATCATGGCAGGTCTGGGTGGTTCAGGGGGAGCTCCAAGCACCCTCTGGCAGCACCTCTGCCACGCTGCAGGTCCCACCAGCAGCTGAGCTTCCCCACGTTCAGAACTGAGGAAAACAGCGACAGGACCCCATTCTGGGACAGGACCATCCCTCATCCCAAGTTTTCCCCCAGCAGCTTCCCAGGGAAGCACCAAAAGATCTCTGGGCCAGTTTGTGTCTTCCAGTTCTGGAAAATGGTGGAATAGGAGGAAAAAGGAGTTGGGTTCATGGCTTCAAAGGTTATGGGATCTTGTTCTGGACTGATGAAACTCATCAGTAACTCTCAAGATTTGCTTTCTAGTTAGGAAATGACCATGTGCACAAATAGAAATAATTCTTCCAGAGCTGGACCCTGCTGGTCTCTGAGGCATGAAAAGTTTTGCTCCTCTCAGCTTTCATTTTAACAGAAGAATCCCAAGTTTTATGGGGTGGCTCGGCAAGATCAGGTTTTGGTCATTCTTGACCAAACCAGCCCTAAAACCTTCTGAGAATCAGAACTCAGGTTTTTTTTCCTGGACTTCACTGGAACATTCAAACCTTGAGATCTTCAGCTTCTCAAAGATTTGTTCCACCCTGTGGATGAAGCCCAGATCCAGATGGAACACCTGGCCTTGCTGGAGCTTCCCTAGACCTGAAACCGTCAGGGAAGCACCAAATCCAATAGAAAAAGAACTATTTCAACCCTGGGTTTTCCCCTCTGCTCTTGATAAATCAGATAAGAAATAAGAGCCTTCTTTCCAGCACAAAGGAGAGAGAAACACATTTTTGTCTCTGTTAGGAATCTTCTTCTGCAGCCAGGCTTTGCACAACTCATTGACTATCCTACAAAATTCCTTCCTGTCTCACCCCAAACTAATTTCAGCTGTTAATATTTCCCCTCACAATCTATGCAAAACCTTATCTCCGAGCTGCTCTTCCTCATTGATATAATCTCACCATGATACTCAATTCTATCTCATCCACCAGGAATTAAAAGTTGGTTGAGGTGCACCAAGCCAGCAGCACTAATTTAAAATTTAGCCAAGAGTATAGACCAAATGCAAGGATAAAGAATAGCAGCTATCTTAAAGGTTCTTCCCACTCTTACGGAAAATTTTTTCATCAACAAATTCCTTCTACTTCAGAGGTTTGGAAGCTGTTTTGCAATCTGACTTCAAGAAAAATGTAAGATCTAAAAATATGGTTCACAATCTGTTGCACAATAACTCCAGCAGAAATACAGTGCAATAATTAGATAATTATAGCTAATAACTCATCATTGCTTTCCCACCACTTTCTTCTCCCTCTTCAGAGCAACAAAAGGAAGAAACAAGGAAAAGTTTTGCACAAGACACCTTCAGGCTGTGAGCTTATTTTTCAAATCATCTCTTGTCATGGAAGCCAGGATTACTCACATGGATGCATTTAAAGCTCTGGCTCCCTTTCCTAATAGGCTGAACCCACCCTTTTCAGGCTCATCTATGTAATCACAGCATTTCTATCATGACCTTTAAAATGCTTTGGTGTTAAGACAACACTCCCCAAAACCCCTCCACAGAGCTGGCTCACCCTACAGGAGAAACTTCCATCCTCTGCATCAGCAGAACCTACTGCTGTCACATTTCCTATGGCGTCCCAAGTGGAGAAAACTGCCCAAAAAGCCTCTTGGTTGACACCATTTTACTTTACAAACTCATTTTCTTCTTCGTGCCCCTGCTTTGTACGTGCCAGGTGAAAAAAGGAAGCACAAAATAAATATCCAACTTACTTCTTTCCCAGGACATAGCCCTGATATGCAATCACTCCTTTTTCACATTGAGATCACATCCTTCTCTTTCATAAGAGATAAAAAACAACGGGGAGATTTTTCCTTGTTTGTTGATGGTGTTGTCTTTTTGAATTTTGTTTTTTAAATCCTTTATTTCTCTCCACTTTGCCCAGCCATAAGCAGAGGAAGAGCCAGCAGAAGGAAAGCCATTGTGACAGTTGTCCCAGCAAACTGGCTGTGAAGGCTAAAATATGTGCATGCCTTTAGGCACCTCTCCCATATATCCCAATAATTCCTCTGGGAATTACCATATTTCTTGACAACTTGACTTTGAGACTGCACAGGAATAAAGCACCAGAGTCAAAAAGGCACTGCTTTGGTTGGCTCAGGGACTCAGGTTCTGGCCTGTCCCCTGTGAAGGGACAGCCTGGCTCACCCCACAGGCCTGATTTGGAGACAATGACTTCAAACTCCAGTTCTGATCAAGTGCAAGCTGGGGTGAAGCCACCACGTCTCATAAATCCCAGGTGACAGAGTCCTCTCTGTCTCAAGGGCCTGCTCCAATGTTTAACAGCGTTGACAATTAATCAGCGTCCAAATTAATTGTCAGACAAAGTAATCAGTGTCTAAATAGCGTGGAATGTCTGACTTCAATTTTCAGCTACAAAGTTTGGATGTTTCCATCAAAGGACCTAAGAAATCTTTTGGTCCAGGCTCCCAGACTTTGGCAGGCAAAGCAGCCCATGAACCAGTTTGCTTGTCCCTTTGAGAAGTTCCTTTATTAGCATTTCTCAGTAATTAGCATTTTCTGGCCTGTTTTTTCAGCATTCTTAGCTTGTTAACAGCAGATTTCTATAACATCCAAGAGCTGAGTGCCCTGGAGGGACTGTGGTCACCTACTGCATGTGTTTGCAAAGAGGAGCAGCCCCGAGAGAGACTGAGATCTCACAGGATGGATGGAAAAGGCACCACGATCTTAACCCAAAAGGACACATTCTGAACCTCTGCTCTTCCCAGCAGCAGGAAAAGGTTTGGAAGGCACTGATTTTGCTCATCCAACCCAGGTACTTACATGATACAGAGCCAGGACTGCTGATACTGCACCCCCGTGACTGTGGCTGTGACCCCTTGAATTGTGTCTGACAAGAGGTGAACTGGGAAGAGAAGAGAGGAAACATCACAAGCTGTCCTCGTTGGTTCTGCAGCTGTAAATAATATTTCCTTCTAAATGGCAGCTGACTGCTAATCCCAAGCATTCCTATCTGCCCAGTGGACTGATGCAGGGGTGGGGGGTTGACAGAGAGAGATGCAAACATTTGTCCTGCTGCTTTTGAATTCTGTCCTTAAACCATTCAGAGCTTAGAAAGGCAGCTGCTTCCTCCTCCCAACATCATCCTACTGGAGTACTGGGTTATTAGATTAGCATCATCCACCACACACACACAGACAGGACTGGGCAGGCTGTCACCTTCCCAGTCCCCTGCTCTCTCTCCCCCTCTTCCCAGCTACTCCTCTCACACTATTTCGTGGCACTACTTACTTTTTGTTCTTTATTGGCAGAAAGCCTAAATTAAAGGGATTATAAATGCGAAGCTCTAAGACAGGTAGCAAGAAGTAACCAAAGCATGAACATGCTTACTACATGCTCAGGACTTGACATATCTGTTAAACAAATTCACTCAGGCTGTGACAGTTACATTTGAGGTGCGATGGACATGTTTGTACATTCATTCCTGTTGACTCTGAAACATCAGGGGTGCCTACAGAGAAACAATGCTCAGTTAAGCTTCTTCAAATCTTGGGCTAAAAGGCAGCGTTTTTAGACTACTCTACGACATTTTTTTTGATAGCTTAAGGTGACACCAGAGCCAACAACCTTGGCTAGGGCTGCCTTGGTTGAGCTTCTGGAGGAAAATCAAGTGTCCCCATCTCCTCCAGTGGGCTGGGGGTGACACAAAGGCTCAACCCTCCCCAATGACTCATCCAAAAAAGGCAAAATTCCCCAGCCTGTGTGAATTCAGGTGGAGAATCACAAGGCAAAGGAGCCATTGCTGCAGAGACACCAGCAAGAGTCTCTTGGCTGTCTGAGGACAAGCAAACCAAAAGGGTCCACACAGACAAGACACCCCGGTGCTGCAGACTCCTCACCCCAGAGACCACAATGGGTGATCTTAATGAAACAGGGGCAAGACTCCACCAAAACACAAAAAAACCCTGAAAAAATGAGGCCCTTCAGTCTGAGTGCCATGGAACAAAATCAACCCCCAGTGCCACATGCAACGTGCAAGCCTGGGGACCACACAGTGATGCCCAGCACCCCACCACGGCAAGGACGGCCAACAAACAGCAGCCCCAGCAGGCAAAGCAAACCAAGAGCTGATTACCGTTCCCTTCCCGCGGGGTCCCTGAATCTGTGAATAAAGTGTTCATGATTTTTTCGAAGTTGCAGCTGGGCTCCATGTTCTCAGGATCCTCGGCGAAGTGTTTCAGCATCTCCCGCAGAACGTCGTCCAAGGACGTGGCCGTTTCATCCAGGATGATGCTGGCTCTGGCCAAGAACCCATCCAGGTCTCGTTGGGCTCTGACCTCCTCCTCAAAATTCTTTAATTTCAGGTACTGTGTTGAGAAAAGGGCAGAGCGTGAGCTGCACACCCGACATCAAAGCAGAATCTGGGTCCTTCACCAGCAGTTTTGCTGAGGTTATCACCCAACCAAAGATTGTTCTGGCCATTCAGACCACAGGAGAAAAGGCATTTTTGCATTAATGTTTGCATTTTTTAAGGTTTATCCTAACAGTGTGCCCACAGGTGAATGCCCAGGTACCATTTAGAGCCTTCCAAATAAAGCAGAATTTTTTAAAAACAGGTTTTGTGGGCTTGGTTGGGGCTTTTTTTTAGCCTAGAATAAAGTAGGGTAAGTTGGTCTGAAAGCAAAAGTGCTTAAAAGGTAGCATTTTAAATCCTCTTTAGGTTCAAGTAATTCAAGAAGTTTAAAAAAATGTGGGAAAGTTACTTGGGAGAAATGGACACTAAGCTCAGCAGCATGAAAAATTACCAGTATGCATCTCAGTGCCAAGTCAACCCAGTCATTTTTAAACTGAGAAACCAGTGCTCCCAGTTAGGGAGCCCGAAGTGGGAGGTGGGAAATGCCATCCAGCACATGATCCTTTTTTCACACTTGCTAAGTTTTTCTTCTTTCCACTTGCAAGGAAGTTTTCTTCCTCTGTGGATTTAGCTTTAAGGCAATAATGAAAAAAGGACAGCAGAGGCTGAAACTATCCCAGCTCTCTGCTGGTTCCTTCTGCTGTCCCAGACTTACTGGCCTTGAGGTGGAAGAGACAGCCCAGTGTATTCCAGAACCTCAACTCCTTCCTGTACCTGTCAGCTGTGAAGGTGTTTAACTCAGAGATCAAACTACAAATGCCTCATTCCCACTGCACATTCCCACACACAGAGCACTGGACAAGGAGAGCTGGCAGTCCCGGCCCTCTCCTCCAACAGCCTAAGAATGAGTGAGGAAACGAGAACCGTGTTGCTCTATGGATCTTCCTTCCCATGGGAAAGCTGCCAGGATGGAATTCAGGGTGCTGAGAACCAGATTGTCAAGAGACATCAAACCCTTGGTTCCCCTCACGCTCAGTAAGAACCAAGCTCTGAATTGCTTTCACAAATCTGATCCCCAGCTGCCTCCACAGCCAGGTCCACGTTCCCTCCAGGGTACAGGGCCACCCCAAAACCTGGCTCATGGGTCCCTTCCTTCAGTGCACACTCTCTCTTACCTTTTCCATTTATAGACACAGGCAAAAAAAATGCCAACATCTCCCTAATTACTGTAATTATCACAGCAACTATCAAGTTGTCAGTACACATCCATTGCAATTAGCACTGTTTTACTTTGCATCAATCACTCTTTCCACAGCATCCTTGAGAGGGAGGATTCTCTGAAGCGTTTCAGCTCCCACCCCCAAGGCTTTGGAGCCATCTGCTCGTAGGAGAGGAGACGGTGACACAGCTACAACTCCAGCTCAGAAGTGCAGGCAGTGGGTCTGTCTCAAACTGAGAGCAGATGAACACACACCTGTAACAGGAGTTTTCAAAATAGCAAAGGTGGCTTTGTGTCACCAACTTCGCCCCTGCACGAGGGAAGCAACCAGAAGCAGAGGAGAAGGAGGAGAAAGTTGAGGGACAGCAAAAAATTCACCAAAGGCATTAATGTGGGTTGTTAGTCCAGATCACAGAGCCATCAAATGGTTTGGGTTGAGGGGACCTTAAAGATTACCCACTTCCAACCTCCTGCCATGGGCAGGGACAACTTCCACTATCCCAAGTGGTTCCAAGTCCCATCCAACCTGGTCTTGGACACTTCCAGGGATCCAGGGACAGCCACAGCTGTGCCAGAGCATCACCATCTTCATGACAAAGAATTTCTTCCTGATATCCAATCTAAACCTACTCTCTTTCAGTCTGAAGCCATTTCCCTTTGTTCTGTCACTTCAGACTATTGTAAATAATTTCTCCCCATCTTTCTTGTACATCTTTCAGGTACTGGAAGGCCCCAATTCATCTCAATCAACAGTGACCCTGCAGTGAGCTGTGCCTCACAGCCCCAGCAGCAGCTCATTGCAAGGCAGGAGGATTCAGCTCCAGCTGAGCCACAGGCTTCAAGCAAAGCCTTGGGAAAATAACTTTCCATGCCTCGGTGCTGTTTCATTTCCCTGCTGCTGGTCCTTTACAGGAAATGGGGGAAAGATCCATATTTATCACTTATTTATCATTACTACTGCTCCCTTGACATTTAGGAAGGTATTATAAAGTCATGGAATGGTTTGGGTTGGAAGGGAACTCAAAGCTCATCCTGTTCCAAACCCTGCCGTGGGCAGGGACATCTTCCACTGTCCCAGGTGGCTCCAGCCTGGCTTTGGACATTCCAGGGATCCAGGGGCAGCCACAGCTTCTCTGGGAACCTGTGCCAGGGCCTCCCCACCCTCCCAGGGAAGCATCTCCAACACCAATCTAAATCTACTCCCTGAGCTTAAAGAGGCTTTATGCACATTAAACATCACAAGGCAAGCAGCCACCATGAAAGGAGAGAAATCCATCACTCCCTGAGAAACACCAAAATCAAATTACAGGAAGCACAGGCACAGCAAAGCCTCAGTGATAGCTCAGGCACAACTGTTCCAGCCAGGATCCCTGCTGGGTCCAGAGGAGATTAATGAAGGCTCCCTCACTAATATTTTTAGCTGGATAGTCAAGTCACACCAGGAAACTTGATGCTGGAAACTCGATGCTGGAAACTGCTTAGGAAGAAACCCAAGCCAGCTACCCAAGAGCCATTTGAACAGCTCTGGGCATCTTTGATTGCAAAGCTCCACGTTGCACCGTGACAGGAACAGAAGCTGTTGTGCCAAAAAATGGGGAAAACACTGAAAGAGCCTCTCCTGGCTCCAGGCAGGTCAAAATCACACATTCTAACCCATCAACAAGGCTCAAAATGCCACATCTCTCCTGGCTGGCTGCTCTGGATACACCTCCACTTAGAGCCACTGGTAAATTTTTTGTGGTGTCCAAAAAATCCCGTTCTCCAGAGCAGAGCTCTGCCTGGGCTGCTGCCATTGTCCCTTGGGCCAATCCCCTCAGATCCACTCTGTGAAGGTGATTAAACAGCTCAATCTGTGTGAAGAAGCCTTTATTCCTGCCCATCAAGTGCCCTGCTTGACAGCAACTTGCCTGAGCCACCAACTTCCCTTCCAGAACCACCAGAGATGGGGACAACCCACAGGGAAACTTCTCCAGACAAAGCTCCTCACTTCTCTGCTGGTGATTCCCCCTTCCCAGACACTTGGAGCCATCTCCTCCATGAGTCAGGTCCCAATTTCCTTTGCACTTGAAGCACAAAATTTCCACTCATCCTCCCTGGAGGGAAAAACTGGCAAAAGTATCTTTTTCTCAAGCCCTGCTACAGCTCTCTGGTATTTGTGGCTCCACAGCATAGTAAAATGCTCAAGCATGAACTGTAGGCCAGAAAAAGCAGGAACCCTACAGCTCTGAAAAGGAAAAACAAAATAGAAGAGACACTTATGAGTTAGCAGTTTCCAACTGTTTCTTATCAGAGGCGGATCCTGCATTTGGGCTCAGAATTTGCACTTTTAAGTGATTAAGTTCTCAGGTTACTTTCAGTCAAGTGTGTATGACTGAGAACCTTGGCACTGGGATTAGACAAGACAAATTAGGGATAAAGACATTTTCATTCCTGAGCATGGAATAGTTTATTTTAACTTCCACGATTCTATATCAAACAGTATTTATTTTTTTTTCTTTTTGGTGGTGGTGGCCTTGTTTTGGGTAGTGTTTTCTTTGGTATTTATTTGCTTTGGGGTATTTTTGTTGACTTGGGGAAAAGATTTCTAAAGCTATCACACATTTTCCTCCCACGACTAATTCAGTCTTTTGGAATATCTTTTCAAGATCTGAGCTGTCTTAGAGGCCTAAAGCAAAGCAGAAATAAAGAGCTCTCTGGGAATCCCTAAAAAGCCCCCAAAGCTTACAAAGCTACACAAACTAAAACCTCAAGTTACAACCTGCACTGAAGCCTGAAATGCAGAATCTCTGGCACAGCTGCCCAGGGCTGTGGTGGAGTCCCCATCCCTGGAGGGATTTAAAAGCTACGTTGATGTGGCACTTGGGGACATGTCAGTGGTGGCCCTGGCAGCTCTTGGGGAATGGTTGGATTTGGTGATTTTAGAGGGGTTTTCCAGCCTAAATGATTCTGGGATGTAGCGGGATCAGTGATGCTGCAAGTTCCCATGACAGCAGCCACTCCCTCCAAACATCAGGGAAGAAGTCAAGAAAACTTAAAACACCACGAGCCTCCCAACCCCGAAGACAAAACTTCACTTGGTATTAAAGACAGAATCAGACAATAAAAGAATGGGTTGAGTTGGAAAGGCCTCAAAGATTGACATGGGCTTCCTTCCACTGTCCCAGGTGGCTCCAAGCCCTGTCCAGCCTGGCCTTGGACACTTCCAGGGATCCAGGGGCAGCCACAGCTTCTCTGGGCACCCTGTGAGTGCCTCAGTACCCTCACAGGGAAGTTTTCAAAATACCAACTCAGTTCCTCCCCGAGTACTTTCTGTGCCCTTCCACAGCTGAAAGTTTGGAATAACAAAGTCTATACAAGATTTTTTTTTTTTGCACTTTCACATTATCAGTACTGGGTTACAGCCTCAGGAGCAAGCATAAACTAAGTGTGGGCTCCTAATCCTCCTCCCAGCCCGCTTGTTTCCAGGGATTTCACTGCTGCTGAAGGACGACTGATTAGCTGGAATAACCAGGGAGCCAATTCCCAGCCATGACTGCTGGGTGTCTCTGCCTGCAGCTCCTGAGGAGCTCAGCAGCCGCATTCGGATCCCTGTGGAGGCAGCTGCAGAACAGAAAGCGATGAATTAACATGTCAAGGAATTGTCTGGGACAAAAAGCAGTGGAACAATCAGAATGACAGAGGAATTGTAGCAGCACGTGGCTTTTTAGGTTTAAAGAAAGGGAGAAGAATGCAAGACAAGAAGCATTTAAATGGCTTTTGCTTAGGCCAGTGACAAACAGCCCCTCAGTGTGTTTCAGGATCCTTTTCTGTACTTCTGGATGATGAAAACAATAATAAATTGGTCACACAGCACCTCTACTTACCTTCCTCGATGTGTGCAGTAACACGCAGCCAGCCCCTTCACTTTCAGCTGGAAAGAGGGAAAAAAACAAAACAAACCACATCAGAAGAGTGTTACTATCAGAGGTACCTGACAGGCAGCAGGAGCCGAGCAGGAGGCTCAGGAGGAGGTGAAGCATCACTGTCTTGGCAGGGGATGATCTCTAGAGAAAAGCAGAGATTCAGTTTTTACAACATCTCCCATTTTGGAAGCGTGAACCAAGCGCAGGATTGGCATTATCTGATCACTTGGGGATTGTGCCTTGCAGCTTTTTTTGGCCGGGTTTTTGTAACTCTGATGTATTTTTACTCTTCCCTTCCTTCCCCCGCCCCCTTCTCCACCTCCCCAAAAATCTAACTCCTAATCCTTGAAGTAATCATTTAATCCAATGCATCGTTGTTTGATAGATTGAGGCTACGATTTCATGAGTCACCCTTGTTTGGAAACCCTCCTTGTCCTCGTTAAAGAGTCAACAATAACAGCCAGGCACTTCCAAGGGATTGCAGGCAGCGACTCCAAGACGAGCACATTAATGTCCTGTCAACTCACCACGCTGCCTCCATAAATCTGAGGAGAAAGCAACACAGCTCTTGGGAAAGAAAACTGCTGTTTAGGGACTAGTAAATGTCACTGAATACGCAGGATGGGGGAACCCGGGAAATTCCCACTTCAAACTTCCAGGCGCCAACAATAACATTTTCTTAGAGTATCTACGAAGTGGTTTTTGGGTATCAGCTACAAAACAAAACCAAACCAGGCTGTGTTTGCCAAAAGCCCACTCCTTGCACCCAAGGCAGCCTCTCTGGAGCATGATTTGTCCCACAGGTACTTTTTGTGCAGAGAATCATGGAATGGTTTGGGTTGGAAGGGACCTTAAAGACCATCAAGGTCACCTTCCACTTGACCAGGTTGCTCTAAGCCCCATCCAACCAGGCCTTAAACACTTCCAGCCTGGAATCCTTCTCCTTAAACTCTCCAAAAAACCCCCAAGCCTGAGCTGCTACCAAAATGAAACACATGAACAGCTTTAATTCGAATGAGCAGCATGGAAAAAACCCACTGAAAACCAAAACTTTTCCAGAAGTGGAAAACTACAGAGATGTAACACGGAGTTACACTTCTTCAGATAAGACTTTTGTTTCCTTTCCAGATCTCTACTCCCAAATCCTAACCTGCAAGAGCTGCTGCAATCCCATGACTTGGCCACACACCTTCAAGCCAAGCCCTGCTACCCTCCAAAAAATAAGCTGAGGGTGCAACTCACGTTAAAACACCAGAACTCCAGAAAAAGAGTACTCGTTTTCTGCATACAAAAAGCTGCTTTAAACAAAATCAAACAGAAAATTGAGTCTTGCCCTTGACAGGGTTCAAAGGCTGCAAGTCAAAGTGGGAGCAGAGCTGTAGAAAAGGGGGAAAGGATTGACTTCACCTCCCCCTAAACAGAACGAGGTGGTTCAGAGGCTTTGGTTGCATCACCCAACTTCTCCCAGATTTTACTTGGATGCTGCACATGTGATTAAAAGCATCACTTAGCCAGACAAGTCTGCTGCTGCAACAGCCCCAATTATTCCTGCTTTTGACACGCCTTTTGGAAAACACAAGCTGTTTCATCTAAAAAGCGCAATTCATTATTAAAAAGCAAGCACCCAAATAAACCAGAAACATCAAGCATTTTCCCCAGGCTCTCACATTTGTAGCTCTCCAACGCTCACTTACCCAACTTCCAGCCTAATTACACATGCAGAAGTATGCGGGGAGATTTGGAAGCCCATAAATATTCATTGAGGAGAAAACATGTTTTGGTTTATCTGCTTTTGCAAGAAATAGTTCGGGAGAGACAAAAAACACCCACAATCCTAAACAATAGCAGGCACATGCTGAAGAAAGAGCTGCAGCCTGGCCTCATGGATATATGGAAATGGAACAGAAATTCTCATTGTGTTTTTATCAGCCAGCAACTCTTGGTTCCTCTTATCAATTTCAAGGTGTATCAATCTTTGCTGACAGCTCTCTCATGAACCCAGCTGGAGGAGCACTGAGTGCTGCTTTATCAACAGAAGCAAAAACATCTAATTACAGCTGTTGGAGCAGGATCTTTCAAACTTCTCAGAAAAGCTACTCTGGGTATGGAGGTGGCGCTTTGGAAAGCCCAAAGTCTCATTCATCACTCATCTCAACAGCACACGGCTCGGATTTAATCCAGGCAGGGAGATGGATGGATATGGACATCCCAGTTCTGGGCTGGGATCTTAAATGCTCACTGGAGGGCTACAACATCACTCAGGGATAGCAGCAAATCCACTGGAACACGACAAAGGGAAGGGGGAATACACAGAGGCTTCTCAAGTGCTCTTCTGCCTCGCTCACATTAAATCTCCATTTATTTCCTGCTGGGAATGTGCGATATAACCCTGCAGGAGCTTGCCCACAACACATCCCAAAGCTCAAGTCCAACCACCACCAGCCTGCCACGCATTTGCTCCTCCTCCACAGCACCATCCCTGCCTCCCTCCAGCCAATGAGGGGTGAAAAGATTCATCACCCTTGGCCCTTGCACCTCCACGGTGGAGTCCTTCACGGGGGTGTCACAGATACATAAAAACCCCGGATTCACCCTACAAGAAACTCCTCAGGCAAGTCTCACCAGCAGCAATAACCTGAAAACTTCAGCAATTTGAGATTTCACACCTGAACACCACAACTGACCACAATGAACAGCACGAGGAGGCTGGGACCACGTGAAATTTTTATGTCTATTTTTGTGGCCCTCCTTGCCGGACAGAGCAGGCAGCAAAAGCCTATTTTAGGCAAGCAAGTGAGGGGCATTATTGTGTGTCCTCACACACAGCTGAGGGAGAGCTGCCAGGGGTGGCCGAGCTTTATCTGTTGGGCTCTGCTCCAGGTCCTGCCCAGGGGAAAAGCCAAAAAGTCAGCAACGCATCCCCGACATCCCCTGGCAGGCACATCAAGGCGCCAGGCGCATCCCGAATTTCTGCCATGCGTGCGGGCAGGCACGGAGCGTTCCTGGGAATGCCACCAGTGACTCCTGGGGAGCTCAGCTCTGACAACACCAAGGAATTGTCAACATCAGAACTCGTGGCACACTCTCCTTTTTGTTTGCTGCCATTCTCCAACTTCAACACGAGTGAGGAGATTTAATACTTGGGAGTTTATTTGCTCAGTTGCATCCCAGCTGCCCTAATAATATCCCCAAGAAACCAAATCTCCTCCTTGCTTCCCTTCCACCCCCTGCTTAGGTAACAGCATCTCCCAGGCAAGCCTGAAAACAAACCCCTGAAAGTCAAATACCAAAGTTTAAGGCTTTTCACCTTTTGTCTTAAGAGATCTCCTTTCACCCAAGATCCCCTTCCCTCATCCAGGTCCTCAGTGCTGCCTTTAACACCTGAGAAGATCCAAAAGCCTTTGGAGCAAAGCCACCAGTGGATGCCTGCAGCATCTTCAGATAGTGTTTTATTTTGGGATAAAAGGGGTGGAAATTAGAGAAAAAGAGCTTTTTTTGCTGTGTACATTTCTTTAAAACTACAAACACTCCCTGGTGCATCTTCATGGTAAATATATATAAGCACAGTAAAATAAATCAGAGCAGAATACTATACTAGCACTTCCATGGTTTTCCCTGAAAACTATAAGGATCTGGTGAGTGGAAGTATTTACGGTTTGGAAGGCTTATTATTATAAACAAAAATAGCTAGCTTATTTTATTTTTTGTTTTTTAATCAGGGATCTGCCCAAATCTAAGACTCAGCCACCTGTGTTGAATCACACTGAGAGCAGAAAAAACCATTCTGCTTTTCAGACCTGCCTTAAAAACATTTAAATAAAACCACATCAGCACACGGCACAACAGGAGCTCATCAGGAGCAGTGGTGACACCTCTAACACACCACTGGCAGTGAGGGATTGCACAAACAGGGTCTCAGAGGGATTCTTTGCTTTGCTGTCCTGAACCTGGGCAAATCACCATCAGATTTGAGGAATTTTGGTTAAATATTGTCAGATCAATCACTGCTCCTTCATTATCCCATATTCCCATAACAGGTGATGGGCTGAGCTCAGGAGAGCTCCTAAAGTCAGCTGGGTTCATCCCACAGATTCCCAGGTTAAGGGCAGGTGGGAATAAGGATTCTGGAGCAGCAGAAACAGCAGGTGAGGGATCTTCCTTCAGGTGGAGAATTGGGCAGAGAGAGGACAGCACAGAGACTGACCAGGGACACCGCGGTGTCACTTGTCACACCCACGCGCTACAAAACCCAAACATTTCATGAAAAAACCCACCTGCAGCAGGTTTTGTCGATCAGTTTGGGGCAGGGGGGATAATGTGCATTTTTTTCACGCACCCTAAATCCCACGGGAAGCCGCTCCAGAGGACCAAGGTGAAGCAGGGAGAAAGGAGGGCTCTGCCTCCGTGCAGAACCACCCGCGCTCCCCCCAACACCTCCCTCGGCTTCCTAAAGCCGCGCTTTGAAAACACCCTCGGTCAGGAAATTCGGAGGGAGGCCGTCCCCTCCCCGGCACACAATCGGTATATCCACTTTCCATTAGAGGGTAGGAAGCCTCGGGAGCCCAACATCCCACTCTGACATCAAACTGCTAAAACAGGAGTTATCAGATGGAACGCGTGGGTCAGCATTGTGCCTCGAGACATAAAAAGGACCTTGGTATTAATGTGAGGAAATGTGACTATTGTGTGCAGAGTGATACCCATTCAAGCCCAGACCACTTGTCTCGGGACGCTACTCTCCCTGGAATATCCTTGGCGCCAGCATCCAGCTTTTCTCCTCGTCCCCTTGAAGTAAAAAAAAGTCATCTGGGCAGGGGCTGGGCCGGGATTTGGATGCCGTGTTTTGCCGGGAGCAGCGGCGGCGGGCGTGCACGTGTGTGCCTCTGGAGCGGGATACAGGAAACTGTTGATTCTCTGTATCTAGGAATGATCAATTGTCCGCAGGGTGGAACAGCCTTTAATTTCTCCCGAAGCGTAATTTGTGTTCCGCCGCTTCCCCCCCACACCCCGGCAGGGCCACATCCTGCTTTCCAATTGGCTTTTCCCTGCGGGCAGGAGTTTTGTCTTGTTCTCCCCAAAACTGCTGCAGGCGCCTCTAAAAATCACCAGTCTGAGCATCAGCTGCAAGTGGGAAAAGTTAAGCAGCTACAGCTCCACAAAGCCTTCATAAATTGTGCCTAAATTTAAGAATTCTGCATAAATTTAGGAATTGTGCCTAAATTCAAGGATTCTGCATAAATTTAAGAATTGTGCCTAAATTTAAGAATCGT
>JAHLSL010000015.1:31721948-31759174 GCA_025920805.1 Petroica traversi
TCCAAAGACTCACTTGCATCACCTGTCCGTTAAATTTAAGCCCAGCCTAAACCAAATTGCTGTATTTATTAGCAGGGATTTCATTCCAGGTGGGCTGCAGATAAAGCTTTCCTGGACAAGGGCCTGGAGTGCCAGGACAAGGGGGAAGAGCTTCCCACTGATACAGGGGACATTTAGATTAGATTGAAAAAGAAATAAATTGTTTTAAAATTAGAGCTGTGAGGCCCTGGCCCAGGCTGTCCAGAGAAGCTGTGGCTGCCCCATCCCTGGAAGTGCTCAAGGTCAGGTTAGATGGGGCTTGGAGCAAACTGGTCTGGTGGAAAACATTCCTGCTTAACGCAAAGGGGTTGGACAAGATGACCTTTAAAGGTCACTCCCCACCCAAACAATTCTGTGATTTTACTTGCCAACATTTATTGTGACTTCAGAAAAAGCCTCAGCCTAAAAACCACCCTGATCTTCCCACAGAAAATGCAGATCCCAGGTCCAGAAAAGCCTCCAGCTTCAGATAAACACCCACCTTCCCGTTAGAGCTCGGAACATTTGCTGAAAACAAATGTTGCCACCAAAATCGAAGTCACAAAGATGAAAAGCAGAAGAGAATTAAAAAAACCTTTCATCAGTTGACGCAAGGAAGCACCGAAACACCCAGGAGAAATGACCCAAATGTCACTTCTGAGCAGCATTTCAGTGCTCAGGCATCTGCACTGCTTTGGGCTCAACACTCCCTGCAAAGGCAGCCAGAATTAATTAAAAATTAGACAGCCCATCCCTCACACTCCAGATTTCTCCAGGCCAGCCTGTTTTACTCACACCTGTGCACAAAGCCCAGCATTTCAGGCCAATGGTCAATTGCTGGGAGTTTCACGGGTCGTGCTGTGTTTGGTTGGCTCAAAGCTTTAATCCCACGCAGTGATCTTTTTAAAACAGAATTAGAGTGGAGAGCATCCAATTACGCTCACGGAGAGCTGCACACACATCACACAGAGAGAGCAACAGCTCACCAGGATGATGCAGAGATGTCACTGCATCTGTGATTCCACTTTCATTGCCTGCCAGCACCTGGATCCCAGAATTCCAACTCAGCCCCTCCCCAAATGGGAATTTTGGAGCTTTTAGCTTGATATGAAGGTGGGCAGCAAGCTCAGGGCAGCTGACCCAAAAAGAGACTTTCAGCCACGTTTTGGCTCAAATGTTTCACCCAGAATGCAGGAAAACGAGGATGCAAAGATGTCATTCCCACATTTGGTTTTCCCCTGTGCTAACAGAGGATTTTTTAGGATCCTGGTGCAGCAGATCCCTCAAGGTAGGAAATGAGGTGTTTGGGATTTGGAATTGCCTGGAGAAACCCTGCTTTTATTTCTCCTTTCCAGCTTGTCTCGCTCTGGATAATCCATGCAAAAGCTCAGCTCCACAGCTTTGTTCCAGGAAATTAAAGCCTGAATATATATAAAAAAAATTCCCAAAGCTCCCAAAGAGTGGCAACAATAGAAGGGAATTTCTGAACAGGGAACAATTCACTCCCAGACACACCTTGGCTCTGGCATAATTAAACCTCAGTTTTGGAACTGGGTATTTTTTTCAGAAGTTTAGGGTACTTTTCTTAGAAAAGCTTAAAGGGCTCATTTCAGCCACCTTCAGGCACCCTAAAAGTCACCCCTCCAGGAGGATCAGCTGTGCCCTCTGCAGTCACAGACTGATTTGATTTGTATAAAATCCAGCCTGGAAGAAACTCCAGTAAAATCACTTCTGAAAAGGAACTGACAGCTCAGATGACTCCAACACCTGGGCTCTGATGAATTCTATGCCTAACAGTGAAAAAGTTGGATTTTGGCTATCTGGATCTCTTTGATGTTGTAATGGGGAATAATAATAATCATTTTTAAAAAAATTTCTTTTTTCACATATGCCCTTATTGACAGTCTGGACTTTTGTTCTGCCTAAAGCTCATTTTAAAAATCTCCAGCCTTCCACTGGAAACAGGACCTCAGCACACTACAAATCCATTTTTTCCTTAAAAATCCTAAACATCTCAAAGGATACAACTAATAGCACCAGCACCAACAGCAGTGCTTCAGGGAAATAAGGAAGCCTTTTTTGTCCTGTTTTGAATGGAAGGGAAAACAGAAAAAGCCCAGGAGGACACAGAAGGAAAGTGAACTTCTTCAGATGCAGAAGAATCCGCAGCACTTGCATTCCTCATCCCCAAACAATGCACCCCACGGCATTTAGTCCAGACTTGTCATAGCAGAGCACAGCTCCCTTAAATCTTTCAATTAAGCTGGCATTTGTAAAATTGCAGGCTTGGAAATTGCTGGATGTTTTCCCTGAGTTCAAGTCGTCGCTTGGAGTTCAAAAAGCAGATTCCAAGAGAGTCAAAGAGGGGTCCAGGCCGTGCTTAATCTGCAGCACCAGTCCCAGTAACTGCTCCCTGCAGATCAATTGGGATTTGCATGCAACCTAAAAATAACTTCTAACAAACTTAAAGGACTCTCTGCTACTGTGACACCAAGAATAATCCAGAGCTCCTGCATTTAACCTCTAAAATAGCCAGTGCCCACACAGGCTCCAGCTGCTGGGACAAACCAGGCTGCTGCAGTGTCCCACAAAATCCAGCTTTCACAAAATGGGTGGGAAAGGACCTTAAAGATCATCCAGTTCCACCCCCCTTCCATGGGCTTCCACCAGACCAGGTTGCTCCAAGCCCCATCTGACCTGGCCTTGAACACTTCCAGGGAATAAAGAAGGCTAAGTTATGTCTAACTTCAGAGCTGCTTATCTTAATACAACTGAAAACATTTTCTAGAAAAAATAAAATGGTTGCTACAGCCAAGCAAGGTTGTCACAGCCACCAGCCCCAAAAGAAACTCTTTAGTGGATGACTTGATTTTTGTCCTCTCCTAAAACCTCTGTTTCTCAGACCTGGCTTGGCACTATGTGGGATCTCAGTTCAGCTCTGTATTCCCCACCTCTTCCAGCTTTACTTTTCAAAAGATTCACTCAACACCAGCACTGCTTTTTACGGGCAATTAAGTGAACAGGATTTTGTTTGATTTCGTGCAGAAAAAAAAAGTTCAAAATTCCATGTGAAACAAAACTAAGAAAATGGCAGAAGTTTTTGATGAAGGGCTTGCTATCTTCCTCCCTCGCAATTTCTCTCAGGCAGTACTGAGGATATAAAAACACTGTACCAAAAGTAAAGTTCAAGGATGGGTTGGACGGGGCCTGCAGCGACCCGGCCTAGCAGAAGGTGTCCCTACCCTCAAAGTAATGCCACTTAAGGTCCCTTCCAACCCAACCCACCGTGATCCCACAAAATCCCACCATTTTTTGGAAAGTCACTCACCGGTGGCGCTGGGAGTGCCCTCGACATTGACGTTGACGAAGAAGCGGATGCTGTCCCCGGACACGATGGTGGAGTTGACGCCATCGAAGAGCTCCTCGCTCGCCCCTTCCTCCTTCGCGTCGTCCGTGTCGCACTTGAGGTACCCTGACAACGAGATGGGGGTGCCATGAGAGGGCCGCAGGCTTTCCTTGTGCTTGGTCTTGGCGTCCGGAGAGTCCGAGTCGGAGTCCGAGTGCGAGTCCATGGCTGGTGAGGCCTGTGCCGCCGCCCGGGCCTCGTGAGGGGCCGCTCTGAGGCGCCGCGAGGGCCAGGAACGGCCCCCAACGTTTTTTGGGGTGGCCTCGGGGGTTCTTCCCTCCGGCCTCACGCCGCTGGTGTGGCCAGACCCAACACCTCGCTCTCCGTGGGTAAAAAATTGCCACGGGATGACCGGGAAGAAGAAAAAAACCCCAGGAAAGCAAGAGCTGCGCCCTGGCCCGCCCCGACCCCAACGACTCCACCGGCACAAGGCCGCGCCGCCGGCGTGCACCGCAGCAATTTGAATCTACGGGTGGAAAATTTAAAAAAAAATTTAAAAATTAAAAGAAGTTTCCAAGTAGACACCCAATACGGACAGGGAGACCCAGAGCTCCCCACGGGGCAGAGGAGCAGGTCACTGGGGGTGGCAGCACTGAGAATGAGAGACAAGTTTTCTTAATTACACCAGACAACTCCTTAGCCTTTTGCAGGGCTTTAATTAGAGTTTAACCCAGGCTCATCCAACAGCAAACTGGTCCCTGCAACATCTCATTAGGGAGCAGCTGGAGGACTCTTGTAGCACACTCATGTATCATGTTTAATTAGGAGAATTAGGGACATTATAAAATGTCGATTTTTACGTTTACCAGGATTATTCAGCAGCTTCTCCTCGTCTTCTGACAAGTCTTTTACGCCTAATTTGAAGCTGGAGGGAGGTATTTCATTAGCTGGCCCAAGGCACTACAGTGAAATGAAAAGGGGGAGCTTCAAGGCAGAGGCTTGAATGGAAACTAAAATATTGATGGCTTTTTTTAAAGCCTCGTAGAAGCAAATGTGGAGGCAGCAGCTGAAAGCAGCACATGCTGCCTCTGAGGAATCAAGCTGCCAGTTCTCCACCACAAAACACAAGCCCAGAGAAGCGAGGCCACAAACAGGAACTCAGTGACACAGGGCAGGGGCTGCAGCATTTCCTGCCATGAGCTGATGGAGCTCAGCATCCCCCCAGGAGGGCTCAGAGGGTGCAAAGGAGCTGCAGGAGCTTCCAGCCTCAAGATGAGTTCTAAACTTCTTATCGAAGTTATCTGATAAAGCCCCTCAGATTAACCCCCATCCTGATCTCTGCCTCCTTCACGTCACAGCTTGATAAGAATAAATGTGTTCAGAAGGCTTCAAAAAGCATCCAAAGTGCTGCTGTCCCCATCCAGCAAAGCACATCCTCTGCTGCTGGCAGTTTAGGGTGTCTGCATCCCTGCATGAGGGCAATTTGTCCAGACAGAAAAAAAAAGTGAGGTGAGAAAAGTTCAGGAAACACATGAACACTGTGAGCACCACCAGATATGAAATCCCTGCTGGCAGATGCAGCAGAGTGAGGAGCAGCCTGTGTCCTGGAGGGGTGGACAACAGCCAGACAAGGTGCCAGCTGCCACCAAAAGTCCTACAAAGTCCCACACAAGCATCTCAATCCCAAACGAAGTCCCAAAGATGGGGTTGGGCTCCTCCAAAATGCATGGTGGACACCATTATCTCTCCTCAAAGCTCAGCACCCACAGTGCTGACATGTCCCTCAGCACCAGGAGAGTTTGGGCAGCCCTGCAAATGACAAAAAGTCAGCCTGGGAGAAGGATTTTCCACCTCAACCACATCCAGAATTGCAGCCTCAGGGAAGTTTTGAGCTTCTTCTCCAACCTTCCTCCTCTCTGGGTGAGATGGGACACACACAAGATGTTCTGAAAACATGGGTGAGCTTTTCCTCCCTGTCCTAACGGAATTAGGTGGGTAAATAGGGAAAAGCCAAGCAGGGAAAAGGATTTATTCCCCTCCCCACCCACTGAAATTGGTTTGATAAGAGGGTGGCAGTGGTGGCCCCTGGAAACAGGGCTGGAGCCAGGAGAGAAGCAGCCCAGGAGCTGGAAGAAGGGCAAGGGTGGAGTAGGATCAGAGGGTTGGGCAGAGGTCAGCGAGGACTCTGGCAAGGGAAGCATCCTCTGTTCCTCCCTCCTTAGGGGAGGAAAGAGCAGAACAAAAGGCAGCCGAGCCTCGTGTCCCTTGGGCAAGGCACGGACAAAACACTCGCCTTGCAAATAATCCCCAACCTGGGCTGGACAGGAACTGCACGGCCAGACAGGTGTCTGCTTTGTCACTGAACCACCCCCAGGCTCCAGACCACTCCTGTTTGGAACCCTTCAGCCTCTTTTGAAGTTTGGAATCAGGAGCAATTCACAGCTGTCAAACACAGGGTGACCTGGAGGTGACACGGGCTGATGCACCTTCCCCCGAGCTCCAGCCGTGCCTCCAGCCCTGGCTGCTGCTTCCCTCCCTGTTCCCTGATGTTCACCCAGTGCCACCCCTGCTGCTGGAAGGGCAGCAGATGCCACAAGCGACAGCAGAAGCTGCTCAGCTCCTCTGGAGGTTTGGTGGGGGCTCTGCAGAAGTTCAGAGCAGGATCCGATGCACTGGTGCAGAATTTGTGCAGATCCCAATCTGGTTTCCATATGGAAATCCCAGGCTTTGTCAGGAGCAGTTGCTTCAGAGACAGAGGGCAGAGTTACACAGCTTTCCATCAGCATCAGATTTCCTGGGGAAGGAGTTTAAGATCTCCAAATCTGTGTTCTCCCCATCTTTATCACCTCAAGTCGGCACCTTCAGGTGAAGGCAGCGTTTGCTGAAGTGCCACGAGCTACGTGACAAGGCCAGCCAGAGCTCTGAGCACACAAAGTGCCACCTCAGCCCAAAATACGGTCTAAAAGCACTGGAGAAAAGAGGTTTGGCTGAGGAGGAGCTGAAAATTCAGTCAAAGCTGGCTGAGATCAGAGCACCCCTCCTGCACCATGAAGAGCACACTGTGGTCAGGATAATCCCCCTCAGTCCACCCTGCAGGACTCATCTCATGACCAAAAAAATGGAAAAATATGGGAAGTGCACAAGACCAAGGAGAGCAAGCAGCAACCTTCAGTGCCGCAGGTACAAAACCCCTCCTCACCCTCAGCAGCCACAAGCAGCAGGTGCTTTCACCTTAAATCCTCCTTTCCCTTCAGAGCTTTCCTCAGCCCATTCTATGCAACGTGAAAATAAACCAGGAAAACCAGAAAATAAACCCAATTTTATGCAGGTGCTGGGAAGAAAAATAAATTTTAAAAGGAGTAATTATGATTTCTCTGGTGATTCCCCTCCAAAGCATCACCCCTTCCTCTGTAATTCATCCCTGGCCCGGATCTGCCATGCTCAATATCCCAAAATCCACCCAACCCCAGGCTGGATGGGGCTTGGAGCAACCTGGTCTGATGGAAGCTGCTCCTGCCCATGGCAAGAGGGTGGAAATGGATGATCTTTAAGGCCCCTTCCAACCCAAACCATTCCAGGATTCTCTGATTCCATCCCCATCCTTCTCTCTTTTCCCAGCCCTCTCACAGCTCTGACTCGGTGCCTGCCCTGCAGCTCTTTTGCTTTGGAGCTGAATTTTAGGGCCCGGGGCTCTGTAGGGAACAGCAGTGATTGCAGCTGCTGCCATCAGAGGTGGCACTGAGTGTCCCACTGCTGCTCTGGTGGCACCTGGCAGCTGCACCTGGGGCAATAAAACCAGTGAGCAGGAAGCTCAGCCTCAGCCACAACAGATATAATCCCTGGAAAAGCTCACGTAGGAGCAGCACTCCCAGCCCTGTGCTTCTCCAGGAAAGCCAAAAACCTTAATCAAGCTCAATTTCCTGGGAGGAAAACAGCTTTATAACCAAAATCATCCTCTGGTGAGGGGAATTATTCCAGCCACAGCCCCTGCACGACCTCTGAGGGTGTCTCAGGTGACAATGGCAATTGGGGAGCTTTAACCAACATCTGCAAGCACGAGCCACTGACTCAGAGCACTTTTCTGGAAGCAACTGATTTTTACCCTCAATTTCCAAGGCAATCTCCTCTCCAAACCTGGAAAACTGTTCTCGTTTATAGCAGTGCCTATTCCCTCTGTCAAATCCAAACCTGGAAAACTGTTCTCGTTTATAGCAGGGCCTATTCCCTCTGTCAAATCCAAACCTGGAATTATAGCAGTGCTTATTCCCTCTATCAAATCCAAACCTGGAAAACTGTTCTCATTTATAGCAGTGCTTATTCCCTCTATCAAATCCAAACCTGGAATTACAGCAGTGCCTATTCCCTCTGTCAAATCCAAACCTGGAAAACTGTTCTCATTTATAGCAGTGCCTATTCCCTCTGTCAAATCCAAGCTCAGGCTTCCAGAATCACGGAATTGCATCTCATCCTCTTCACAAATGTTAGTTAACCCCTCCTAAAAAGTCTCCTCAGAAAGCCAGGAACCTCCAACTACATCAAAAGAGGCTTTTTGAGCTCTGATTGGCAATCCAGCACCATCAGCCTGTCATGTTAAAAGCCATTTCGGATTTCTCAAGTGAGTTTTTAGGCACAGAAGGCAGCAAATTGTTTTGGAAGAGCCCAAGAACTGTTTTTGCATCCATTTTCTCAGGGGAATTAGAGGTCAAGTACAGAAGTTCAAAGGAATCAATGGTAATAATATATATTCAATAGCTTTTAAAGGTAAAGGAGCATCAAGTGGGACATGGGCATTACCCTAAAATCCAGCCTGGTTCTTTTGGGCTCAGCTCTAAGAGAGAATTAAGGAACTCAAGAGAGATTTAATCCCTGAATCTACCTAAAAACTGGTGATAATACTGGCATTAAGTTATAAAAGTCATCCTCACCTAATTTTTCTCCTCGTGGAATTTCAACTTGCTCTGGCCAAGAACAGACACCAATTTGCAAGAAAAGCATGAAGTTTTAATGAACCTGAGCTCTCAGAGGGTTTGCTTGGCTCCCTGCAGGCTCCCACTCACTTGGAAAAACTCCAAATTCCCAACTTTGGGTGCAAAAGGAAACTCAGTAAATAATAGAGCCTCCACCTCCATCCTGACCTTTACACTCTGCACAGAAAACAGAGATTCCTGCTGCCTCCTGGGTTAAAAAACCTTTCAATCAGTTAAGTCAGAGAGGATTCAGGAGAGACCTGGAAGAACTTTGTACAAGTGGTATCAGTTCTCCAATTTCCAGAGCATTCTAGAAAAAAAAAAGGTTGAGACAGCACCCTACTCACACATGAACCAATGCAAGTTTGTGGGCACATCTCACAGGCTGATTCCAGCATAATCACCTACTTATCAAAATAATTCTCTTTTTTTCCAGATAAAATGAGAGTGATTACATTGATACAACAACATTTTTTAAGTAAATACACAGCTAAATTTTACACAACCCTGATGAGGTTGAACTGCAAAGTTTGGGGCTCGTTTTGAATGACAAGAGTAATGAAAAATCCTTTCCATCCCTACAAATTACTGCATTTCAGGGACAAGAGCGAGGGCTGCAGCCAGCCAGCAGCACCCAAAGCTGGGTGCCAGCACCCACCCAATGAAAACTGTAATTCTCAATATTTAAATAAAGCTGGATGCTCGCTAGGATTTTAAACTTTTCCCTTGGTTCTCAGCTGAGGAAGTCCCTGGCAAAGCTCACTGGTTTTGTCCTCAGGAGATTTATCCCTGCCAGCCCAAGAGGAGACAACTGGGGTTGTTTGGGGTGTCCCCAGACCTGCTGGACTGCTGAGGGTTTGCTTTTAATTAATTAATTCATCACAAGGACTCAGAGCTTATTGTGCATGCTCTGATTAAAACAAGTCCTCTGCTAAGATTCCCTGAGCAGCTGTGGCTGCCTCACCCCTGGAAGTGTCCAAAGCCAGGCTGGACAGAGCTTGGAGCACCCTGGTCACGTGGAAGGTGTCCTTTTCCATAGCAGAGGGTGGAATAAATTGGTCTTTAGGGTCCCAACTCAAATAAATCACTCCAGCATTAGGCAAAATAATTTGGGTTGGCACAGTCAGATCTTCAGATCACATAAATGGGATTTAGAGAAGTGTCCCCCAATGCCAGACCTTCCATGGGTACCTCAGGAGCCAGGGGAGTGTTGGGTGATGTTTCCTGCTCTCCAGCACTCCCTGGGAGCCCATCAGACACGGATTTTCTGGAGCAGTGACCACCTGCCTTGATGATGTAAATCCATTACCTAAGCTCAACAGAACAGATTAAACCACAACCTCCTCTTGGAAAGGGAAAAAAAAATAAATAAAAAATCCAAAGCAGAGGTAGAAAGTGCAGAGCAGGTGAGTCACCAAGAGCAGAGCTCTCCCAGATCCCTGACCACAACCTCAGCTGCATCTCCCCAACCCTACTGCAGCCTTTTTTCATGAAGAGCCAGATGAAAACGTCAAGTTTCCTCTGCCACTCCAGTGATAATTCATAACAGAACTCCAAGAGCTGATCTGCTGCAAAAAAAAACAAAAAACCAACAAAACAAAACTCCAAAACAAAAAAACAAAACAAAACAAACAACACCCAGGCACTTTTGAATTAATTCCAGTATTGTATTTTGCAGCCAGATTTCTAGGAAATGTTGTGAATAATCCAAGTAATTCAGTGGAGCGTTGTTGGGGGTTTTTGTTTTGTTTTTACAGAGCACAGAGCACGTGGAGTTTCAGTTTTGCAGCAGAACCCTCAGAAATCAGAGGTGTTCCTTTTATGATTTTATTACAGGCCTCCTGATAATTCCAGAAATAAAAATTTTTAAGAGACCTGGTGCTCTCCCACAGGTAGCAGCAGCTCATCTCCTGCTGGCAAAATAAGCATCTCATGGGGAAAAACCCACTGAGAAAGGATTTGCTTCACAAAAACATTTAAATTAATCCCCTACTTAAGCAAACAATTCCAAGATAGATAAAGTCAAATAATAATAAAGAAAAAAATAGAAAAAACCCCCCAGCACACATACCAGGCTGAACTGCAAACTGAAAAACAAAAACAAGCAGATAAAATATATCCAAACATCCCAAGCCAGACTGGGGCCTTGGGGCCCTTCAACACAACTGTGATTTATTGTGCCAGCAAAACCAATTAATAAGTCAGAGGAGACCAAGCAGTGAGGGATTTGCTCTGGAAGACCAGAAAAAAAAGAAATAAATTGATGCTGCAGGATCTGTTGAGCCAGCTTTAAAACAATGCAACAACTCAGATATCCCCAGCACCGCACTGGGACTCCTTCCCTTGGATTTTGCAAGAGCAACCAGAAAACTTCTGGGTTTCTGTCTTATCAGGGAAAGTTCTTGGCTCAGTTAAAAACCTCATGGTAATTTAGGCAGAATTGAATCACTCACAGGTAATTCCAGGGCCCTTAGAGCTCATCCACCTCACCAAGGAGGGTGCAGGATGCTCACAAGAGACAATGGGGGCTTTTGATGAGTTAATTCCGAGCCCTGATTGCTGAGCTGCATTTCATCAGGACTCCAATTATCCCCAGGTTGGACTGGGGCTACACAATCATCTCATTACTCACCTAAACTCGCCAGAAAGAAAACTCATTTGTCAAAACAACCTCACAGCAGATTTAAGTGACTTTAACACGCAGGGAGGGGGACACCAATTATCGCCAGGCCCTGCCGGGTGTGTTTGTGCAAGAGGTTTGTTCCAGAGACTGGAAAAAAATGAGTGAAAACATGGATTTTCATCAGCAAGGTGGGAGAGGACAGCTATTAAACTGACAATGCACATGGGCTGAAAACAGAGCGTGGCCAAGAGCTGCCATCAAATCTGCGGCCACCACCCTCAATCAGAAATGTCCAACTGGGCAGGCACAAATTTATTTCCTTATTTTGCTTCTTAACATCGCCTGGACAGAACAAACTATTCACCAGGTTTTTTTTCCCAGCCACACTGTAAGTATTTAACCTCGTGCAAGGCACTAAAAGGCACAAAAGTGGCTCTCAAGTTCTTCCAGAAAAAGGGGAAAACTTGAATTTAAAGCTGAAGACATGGTCTCCTTGATAAACTTTCCTGATTTTTAGCTGGTTAGGCTGGGAGATTTTTAGGGACTACAACAACTGCTGAATTTCCCAAACAGCCACATATTAATTCACCAGAAAATCCTTCCAGGGCTTTCCCCAGCTCCTCAGTAATTAACAGAGCTACAAATTACTAAAGACTTGAAGTTTTTATGGATGTAAACATCCAGGAGGCTCTTCCAAAGCTCCGCTTTGGTGCTGCAGCCAAGATCAGCCTCGCTACAACCCTTTCAACTAAAAACGAGGTTTCAGCTTTTAAATTCGAACATTGCTGAGAACACAAGAAGGGGAAGAGAAAAGTTAGCTGGCAAAAGAGACATCCAGGCTCCGAAGAGAGCCTCAGATATGCTCAGAAACAAAAACATCCTAATTACTAAGAATACAGAAAACCATATGTATATGCAAGATGCCAGGAGGAGATAAGGAAAAGGCTCCACTCTACGCAGAGCAAGAGCATCAAAAGATGTTGCTCTGCTGAGAAAAGGGGGGAAAGAGTCCAAAAAAACAGAATTAAAGAGGTTTATTTTTTTTTCCTTTGCCCTCTCCCAATGCAGCATTAGGGGATTGGGGATTTTTATTAATTCAGGAGTGGGGCAAGAGCATCTCTTGCCCGGCAGATGCCAAGAAGCAGCTCGGTGATTTCGTAGCTCCCTTTCAAAACAAGCTGTTTTGAAACCCTGTGAAAAGGTAACGTCTTTATCTGTGGTTTCCTCCAGCCCCGATGACGTTCTGGAGTGAAGGCTTTGAGGATCTGAGAGCACGAAACTCCTGCAGAGAGATCACCAAAGCAGCGGGGTGGGAACACTCACTCGGGCACCCTCTGAGATGTGCGCCAGGGCCTCGGCTCAATCAAGCAGCAGCAGGTGACTCATCCCTCCACAGCAGCTGAACTCTCCCAAAAAGGTCAGTTTGTAACGAGGAGTAAGAGCGACAGCAGCTTTGAGAGGGAAAGAACCAAGAAATCCACTGTGTTTCCCATCAGGAATAACCCAGCGCTCGGGCCGGGGAGGAATTAGTGAGGAACGTCCCCTCCTTCCCCAAACCACACAGCAGCACAACAGGAAAGCACCACAAAGCTTCTGGAAGCCCTCAGGGGCAGCTCCAAGGTGCTCTCTCCTCAAGACAAAGGAGGAAGATGAGTAGGAGCACAAATTTAGGGCAGAAATGCCCATTGCCGTGGCACCAAGTGGACAAAAGAAGAAGCCTCTCTCAGAGATTCGCACGGAGGATGCCACAATTACAAAAAAAAAACATTCAGAGATCTGCTTTTGAGGGTTTTTTTTTGTTGTTTCTGGGGATAGTTTGAGGAAGGCAAGACTGAGTCCTGGAATGGGACCTGCAGAGCCACATAAAATGCTTGGACAGACAGCTGGGCCTGTGTTCCCTGGGGCAGAAGGGTTTGGGATGAAGGAGGGGTCTGTCCTGCCTCCAAAACCAGCAGTGTTCCTCCCCAGTCCCTTACACTGCTGGAGGCTCAGCCACCTCCCCATTCCTGGGTCACCCTCTCACATTCCCAGTCCTCAGGGAAGCCCCAGCCTCATCCCAAGAGCCCACAAGGAAGGTGTGAAGGAATAAGGAGCAGGGCTGCCCAGATTCACACTTCAGATGCCCTCAGAAAACCTCTCTGAGGTCAAGCGTTATTTTCTGCCTTTCTGCAACTCAGCGCAGCCTCCAGAGAACACCTCTGACCCGAGATGAGACATCTGGCTCCCAGTTTCATCCTCTGAATCTCAAAAATTGGTTTTTGTACGAGAAGAGGAGAGTCAGTGGCAGAGGAAGTGCTGGCACCAGTGGTGCTGGATCTGCTGACACCTGGAACAGTCAGCTCCCCTTTCCAGATTTCAAACTAAAGCTTGGCCCCTTGGATCTAGTAGGATGAGCCTTGAAAGCTCCAAGCATCTAAGGGCCTAAATAACTGGAGAACTTCAATCTTTTCTTCTCACCATTTGGGAGTCCTGAACGTTTCCAGCGCTTCCAAAGGCAGGAAGCCCCAAGACCTCATGGACTACTTAATGAAGAGGCTGGAACTCTCCAGAAGATCTCTCCCTACTACCCTACACACACGATGTTTTGGGGGAAAACACATGGCAAGGGGTTGGAACGAGATTATCTTTAAGGTCTTCTTCAACCAAAATTATTCCATGATTCTGTTTCTCCAAAATCAGCAGAGAAGGTGGGACTCCACCACCTTTGCTCCTTTGTCAGTAGAATATCTCCAAGATCTCAGTCACCTTTGAGGCAGATGATCCAAGTTGGGGCAGATGATCCAAATTTTCAAATGCCACCATTTAATCTTGCTTCAAAGTTAAAAAAAGGAAAATCTTTGCACTAAAAGACGTGCCTGCCAGAGCCATCCAGCACTTGCCTGATGCTCTTTGGCAGGATGTCTCCAAAGGGATCCAACACCCACGCATGATCCCCACTCCAGAAAAAGACAAGCAAATTCACCTGCCAGGCTTTATGACAGGAAAACATCACGAAAGAACTTGAAAAACAAGGAGCCACCCAGAACAGTCAGCGATGACAATGTGGAGTTGATTATTTACTGCCTGACTATCTCAAACATCTCCGGGATTTAAAAACACGGAGCCTGCTCCCAGTGCAAGGTTACACAACCACCACACCAATCTGTTTTCACATCACACTTTGGCTAAATGGATCCTGGATCACCCATGTCAGGTTTTCAGCCACCCCTGAAGTGCAGCTCTCCCTCCAACAAGATGTGTGCACCAAAAAAAAAGTCAAATAATACTTGCCACTCTCTTCAAAGAAGTATCCATTTCTTGACATCGCTGCTGGTGGAGACTCTGGAGAAGACAGAAAAAGAATGAAAAGTGAGAATCATCAAGATGCTGAATGTCTTCTTACAGCACAAAGCCAGTCCTAAAATACTGCAGGCATCAGATTTTCCTGAATGTGGTAAATGCAACCATTTGTTTAGTGATGTTATAGTGTTTACCAGAACTTTCCTTTATAGTCACAGGCATCACTCAAAAAGAAGTCTCAGACATCCTGGGCTGGGACTACAAAAGAGCAAGACTAAAGATCAGGACGAGTCTGCTCATCTCAGGATTTACCAAACCTGAACATGTCAGCAATAATACAAACTAAACAACTGAAAAGTTTTTATAAAAATACAAGCCCTAATGATGCCAGGTTGTACCTTGTGCTCAGCTAAAAAGAACCCGTTTAATTTAGAAAAAACAACTCCATTTCAATGAAAATGGGAATTCACTTCCCATCCTGCTGCTCTGACCATTAGGGTATCCCCCAAATGGTGCTTGGCAGTTGAAGATAAGCCCCAGAACACCCCAGACTTCCTTGGCCCATTTCCTGAGCCGGGGTCCTGCAGCCACCACCATCTGCACCAGCAAGGTCTGGTGAGGAAGCCACAAATGGGAAATTACTCTGAGCAAGAGAAACTCCACAAACTCAGCGGCAGCAGGGATGTACCCCCATCATTTATCAGAGAACAGGGGTTTGGTGGTGCATCAGTTCTGCAATTCTCTGCTGGCAAAGTGGGCACTGAACATTTCTTGGCGTGGTAACAGCACAGCAGCACCTGCTCTCAGGTGTGATCAAAGCCTGGTGCCCAAAGCCAGCCTGGCTGACAAAAGGTGACAGCTCAGCCCACGTGGGCACAGGCAGCAGCTCCCCTGGACAGGATGGCCCATTTCCACAGCCTCTAACAGAGCTCTTGATTTCAAGCCCTGAGCAAGAGTCACCCAAGCAGCCCCTCTGAAAAGCTGGGGCTCGATGCTGCCTCTTCACACACTTCTTCCCAGCCAAAATGCAATCAGAAAGAGGAATAGGTTTGCTCTGTCTTTCCCCACTTCATTAGGCTAATCAAACATTACCTACGCAAGCCTGGGATGAATTTGGGCCAACAAGGAAAGAGGTTTTGCCTGCCTTATTGTTCTACAGATTAGGCTTCCTGCTTTTCCTTTGAGGTATGACACTGTTTCCCAAAGCCCCTTTCTCTGCCCCATAACTTTTGGCTCCCAGGTTGCAGGCTCTTTATTCCCTTGTACAGTGTGCCACGTTCTGAGGCCTCACAATTCCTCCTGCTCCCCCGGGAGCCTTTGTGCACATGACGGATGCAAAGTCACGCCACTGACGGCAGCACCTCCCAGCCCTGTCACTTGTCACCACCCAGACCTTCCAGGGCAGACAGGTTCCTGAAGGGATACCCTGATGGCTGTTAGAAAAAAAATTTAAAAAATAATAATAAAAGAAAAGAGCCAGCACATAAAGCAGAGGGCAATTCGAGTGTCTGGTCCAAGGGAGAAACACAATGTTCCAAAGTTCATCCCAGAACAATGGGCTGGAGGAACAAACGGCACCGAACTGTGGCCAAGGGGCACCCATTACACGAGTCAATTGTTTCCCTCCACCTGGAAGGGAAGGAGAAGATCCATCCAGACTGATTAGCATGCTAATGATCAAAGGAAAGTTTTTAAAGAGGCTCTTATTGTGCAATGATTGCATTTACGTATTTTGGGGAAACAAACAAAATACGCCTTGGACAGGAGGATTACCCAAGGAACCCACATTCCCACCAGGATGGTTTATCCATTTCTCACTCCTCTTATGGCTTCTGAGGGAGCCTGAAGCAACATGTTCATCCCTCACTGGGCACAATGAGACATTGCTTTTCCTTCAACTGAACACCGCTGTTTCTGCGGGTTGATGCTCTCTAACAATCGGGAATTGGTTGGTTCTTTCCTCAGAAATTCCTTCCAACTGCAGCACTGCCTGGATTGGCATCACACCTTTATGGGAGTCTGGTTTGGTCCCTGCTCGGACCAGGCATGAAAAGGGCAAGGCTGGGGTGTTGCAGCAGGCAGTGCCATTTCATTAGGTGCCACTGGTTCCTCTGAGTCACTAATGAGCCACAGTCCCCCCGGCAACATGCTCGGGTAATTATGGTGGAGGTGCTGTTTTTTTCACATGAGTCATAAAACAGAGGTCTTAACCTTGTAATTAAAGATGCAATGGCACGTTTGGGAAAAAAAAAAAAAAAAAAAAAAAAAAAAAAAAAAAAGTCAGGCATTCACCCTACGATGTCCTGGCAAAAACCCAGCCCTGGTAATTTGTCTTCTCCCAACATAATGCTGTCCCACAGCACCAACCCAATTCAGACTTCCAAACAGCCTTGTTGGCGCCTTTGGAAAAGCTGTTACATCCCCCACGGAAGGGGCACATTAACGTCAGGAACCTGCGTGTGGCGTGCCCAGGAGGTAAAAGGTGATGGGTGTTTACACAAGCCCAGACACAGGCAGGGAGCCACGGGAGCAGCTGAAAGGTCAGAGATCAGCACAAGTGGAGGTGGGAAGGGTAAACTGGGGGCTACGGCACCTGCACCTCTGATGCACTACAGGATTCAACATTCACCTGACTTTTTCATACAATAATTGAGGTTGGAAGGGATCTCTGAAGGTCTACTCCACCTTCCGTGCCATGGGCAGGGATATCTGTAACCAGATCAGGCTGCTCAGCACCCCATCCAGCCTGATCTTGAGAATTTCCTGGGATGGAGCGTCCACCAAATCTCTGGGCAACCTGGTCCAGTACTTCACCACCATCACTGCAAAAAATGTCTTCCTTATGTGTAATCTAAACCTCCTCTTGTTTAAAACCATCACCCCTTGTCTTACCCCAACCACCCCTTCTAAAAAGTCTGTCCCCATCTTTCTTAAAGGTCCCATTTAAGCACTGAAATGCCACTGTGAAGTCACTCTGGTCTTCTCCAGGCTGAACAACCCCAAGTTTTGAACCGAGCAGAGCAAACCAGAGAGATCTCAGGGTGATCCAAAGCAATCCCTTTCCTCCTGACGCCCCAGCCCTTTCCCCCTGTATTCCCCCAGCCAGCAGCAAGCATTCCTGGTGCTGGGGGATGCTGCCTAAGGACAAGGCCAGCTGGCTGGTGCTGAAGTGCAGGCTCAGGAGCAGCCGGCGAGACAAACACATCAGCAGGCCCCACCTGCTCCCCTCTCCCGGCGCTTACGGGATTTCACATCCAAGGTCTCGGCTCCTGGGGCTGCAGGGCTGACAGCAAGGCTGAGCCCTCCCTGCTGCAGCCGCCGCTGCCTGACGCACACACCAGCCTTGCATTCGCTCTCCCCACCTCACCTCCACTCCTGAAATTAAAAAGGGTTCAAGCCAGGGCCAGTTATGAAACGCCGCGGTGATCGATGCAGTTGTTGGGCTTAGGGAAGCCTGGGCAGGAGTACAAGTCTCCAAATTCATTAAGCATCAACCTTCAGGGTTTGCCTGAAGTTGCAGGAGTGTTTTCCACGAAGGATAAATCTTCCTCCAGCCTGCAAAGTGCGGGGGCTCGGGGGTTCCCCCTCTCCACACCCTCAGATCCACCAAACCCACGCTGCCCGTTCTTTCACCCAAGTTTTCTTTCAAAGGCTTCGCCAATTAAAGAAAAAAAAAATCCAAGCAAAGAAATTTCAGCAAGAGAAAGGCTTCTAGAGACAAAATTGGAAAGGAGCAAAGATGCACAGCACAACAACTCATTCCTGTGCCTCTGGAATTTCTGAGAGAGGTCCTGCCCTCACTCTCCAGACACTTTCTCACCCATCCCCTACAAGGACAGCCCCACTCTCCAATTGCTCTCCCTACCCAAAGGCAGAACAAGGTGACATCTTCCACGTCTCTAAAGCACACGGTGCAGCTCCTCTGACAATTTCAGCAGTGCTCTTCTTCTCTAAACGTTAATTTACTCCAGAAAATAACTTCCTACTGCCACCCCACCTTATTCCCTGCAGGGATATCTGTTAGACGAGACTAAATTGGAGAGGCACACGGTGTTACCACTTCTTTCTCAAAAGGAGAATTTCTGAGTGCTGAATTCAGAGCGAAGAGCTGAAGTGCTGAAGAGGAAACAAAGCTGCTTTTTCTAGACTCGAGGATGCAGCTGAAGATTCCATGGCTAAGCCACTACTTTTTGAGCTGAGGCAACAGCAGTGACCCCAGGAGCCACCAAGGTGGAGGAACATCAGAGAATCTCAGAATGGTTTGAGCTGGGAGCTAAAAGACCATCCAGTCCAGCACTCATGGGACACCTTCCACTAGACCTGGATATGAAATTTATTTTTTAACTGGTAGCAGAGTAAAGTTTGCTGTTTAAGGTGCTTGGTTTCAGGGCTGGGATGGAAGAGCTGATCCACCATGGGAAGCACCAGACAAGAAGTGGGTTTATTTCCTGATTTCTTACATTCTTATCATTTTTACATTTACATCGAACAACAAAACCCCTGCCATGCCATCCTCCATTATTAAATCCCTGCGGTCACCGAGTCTCCCATCCAATAACCCATTCTGACTCTCCTGTTTTAAAGTTAGCAATAATTTCTCTTGAGCCTTAGAATACTGGAGGATTATGAATAAAAACACATTCTCGGGATACTTGGGTAACTCAATTACAACCTTCTGGTGCTGGCATCTCCCAAGTAAACAGCCCTTATATTGAAGTGAAACACAGCCCTGCAAAAGCTTGCTACAAGTAGTGCCACAGCCTTTGGCTTTTGTGATTTCTCTCTGGTAAATCTCTTAATGATTCTAGATTTGATATTTAATTGGTGTTTATTTTATCTTTCAGTTTGAAAGAGGTACTGGGGACGTGGTTTTTTATTTACAGGCCCTTTAATATTGGCAGCTCTTGGGTTGCCTCTGAACACGGGAAGCTCGTACAGCTGGAAAGTTTAGTTGCCCCAAAAGTACTGATCAGAAAACATCAGTATTTTCATTATCTTTTCCTCAGGATGTGCTCCTGTATCCCAAATTCACAGAATGGTTTGGGCCTGAAGGGATCTTAAAGCCCATCTAATTCCAACCTCACGTTCCAACAGCTTCCACCAGACCAGGGAGCTCCAACCCCATCCAACCTGGCCTTTTACACCTCCAGGGATGGGGCAGCCACAGCTCCTTCAACAACCTAAATTTCCACTATTTTTTACTGGAGTTCTGAGGACATTCCTCAGACTCATCAGCACATGCAGTGTCCTGCCTCGAAGCTGATGAAGCAAAACACGTCAGACTCCGAGTGAGAAGTTACAAAATAATCACTTGTTTGTGCTGAAAAAGCCTTCAGACTTTCCCCATTTCCTCCCAGGAAGAATTAGCAATTATTGCCTCATACAGTCAGAAAACTGGGCAGAAATGGGATGGATAACTGGAAAGAAATCCACTTCCCAGAAGACATGCAGGGCATCAGCTTTGCAAGGTTTTGTCCACTTCCAGCTGACTCCAGGAGTTCATCAATCAGTGTCCACCACCATTAAAAGTAAAATAAAGAATGTTACATTTAGTTGCACCCCCTCAAACTGATCCAGAGAAAACTCCAGCTCAGACAAATTTATGGTCTCATCCAAGGCTTCAACTTTGTGGAAGATGCTGCAGCTTCTCCCATCCAAAGCTGCCCCAGTCCTGGTGTTCAACACTAAATTCTTATTAAATTCTTACTCTTTGTTCTCTCCATGAATTAACATCTCAGGACAAGGAATTCCTGCACAAGAGTTGCACCCAGGCTCCTGAAGTTTGGGGGAGAGCCCAAATTTATGTGCTTTAAATACCCAATAACCAAATAGTGCTGCTCCCCTTCTCCACCCAAAGCCAGCAGAAACCCAGACTTCGAAAAATCTCACACACAGGAAATAATACCCCAGGGAAACCTGCAGGAGACGAGGAATTTTTTAATTATGTGGAGCACTGACTGAAATTGAGTTTTAAAAATCTCAGTGTGCAGCAAGAGCTCAACTGGAGGAGGACAAGGAAGCCTCAAACTCCTTTGATAACACAAGAGCATCACAGAACAGGACAGGAGCTTGACAGGCAGCAGATCTGATCACAGACGAGATGATCAGCTCCAAATATGTCAATATTTCAGTTTTCTCCCACAAATCCTCTCTTGTGATCTTAAAACAAAGAGATTCTGGGAGTTTTCAGGAAGAACCAAGCAGCTCAGGCTCTTGGTGGAGACATTCCCTGCAAATCATCTGGAACCACCCAAGTCAGCAAGAATTCATGGACAGCAGTGAGCACAAAGCTGTTCTGCCTCAAGCTGCCACTTCTCATTTCCATCCCCACCTTCAGCAGCCGATTCCTTCCCTCAGCTCCACCTAAATCAGCTGGAAAAGCCTGGTGAGAGCACAGAGATCGGGATGTGTCCCTGTGCTGATGGTCTGGGCAACCACAACTGACAGGCAGGACAGGAGCTGGAGATTTGGTTTGTTTTTCTCCACGCCCACAGAGGTGTCACCAAAAAAAAAAGGATAAAAAATGATCACAGAAGTCAGGGTTTCCACTGTCATTCGAGGAAGTGTTGGATGAGAAAGGGATGCTTGGGCAGGGAAGTGCCTGGTACATGGTGCCTGATGCTGCCCAAACTCAGAGCTCTCCCCAAAAAGCATCGATTAAGGGACAGGAAAACATCAAAGCCAAAATTCACGAGGGGCAAAAAGACCTTTTGTAAGCCGTTAAATGGGGAACATCAGCACTGGGAGTTTTTTTTTCTCCAAGGGCTGAGTCAAGATCAACTAAAGGACTTTTTCTGGGCACAGCTTTGTCCGTGCAGACTCAGATCCATCCCCAGCAGAGCCCGAGGGGGATAAATCCTCCCTCCTCAGCTCAGGCTGCAGGGAAGGGCTCTGCAAGGACAGACCCAGCTCCACAGGCACCAGCTGTGTTCCCCTGCACTTCCACCCATCACAGATGGCAAAACATCCTCCCAAAATCGCTCCCTGCAGCACCAGGAGAGGAGCAAAGAGTGGGAAATGTCCCAAGGTACCCTCTGCCTGCACCTGCTGCCCCTCACCTTCCTCAGCTCCCCCTCCTCCTCATGAGCCTGGGAGGAAAAACTCAGCTCCTGAACGAAAAAAAGGAAAAAAGGAAAAAAAGAAAAAAAGGAAAAAAAGAAAAAAAGCACAGCACACCTGGAGATTAACACAGGCAGCAGAAGGGTGCCCCGACAGGGGCTGGCATGGCTGGGCAATAAAACAGGGATATTTACTGCTGACTTTCACCTAAAAACAGGGATATTTACTGCAGACTTTCACCTAAAAATCGGGATATTTACTGCAGACTTTTACCTAAAAAACGAGGATATTTACTGCAGACTTTCACCTAAAAACAGGAATATTTACTGCAGATTTTCACCTGAAAACAGGAATATTTACTGCAGATTTTCACCTGAAAACCAGGATATTTACTGCAGACTTTCACCTAAAAAACGATGATATTTACTGCAGACTTTCACCTAAAAACAGGGATATTTACTGCTGACTTTTAACTAAAAATGAGAATATTTACTGCAGACTTTAACCCAAATGGGTTGATTAAAACATCATCTGCACGCAAATACCTGCAAGAAATCAACTCAGGAGGTCCTGGAAACAGTTCAGCCACAGAAAGATTTAAAAATTCTCCAAAGCTCTTCACCCCAGTAAACTTCTGAAGCTGAAATGCTGCTCACAGCAAACACCAAGGAGGAAGGTGCTTTTAAATAGTCCCAAATTTGAGGAAAAATTATTGCTCCAGCCCAGAGATCCAGAGCTGCAGGGACAGAGGCTTTGCCCTCCTGATGTATCAACACATCCTCCAGCCACCCTTGCAGAGAGAATGTTTTTGTTAAATAATTCTTTAAAGCTGCCTTTATGTTTTACACGCTCTTCCTGCCACAGCGTTTCTGCTTATTCCCCTATCCCCTGAGCAGAAATATCCCCAATGGATTTTTACCACTTCATTTCCCCATTTTTAGGACTCAGAGGTCCAGATTATCCAAACTAAACTAAACACCCCTTGGAAATGCCCCATTTTTGGAGAGCACAAACCAATGCCCTGTGATTTCCAGGGCTACCCTCAGTCACCTGGATATGAAGTTTTTCTCCATGGATCTTCCTAAACAGTGTCCTCCATCCCTCTGGAGAATGTGGTGCCATCCCCCACCCAAAAAACAAAATTTAAAAAAAGAAACAGAGTGTTTGGATTTAGCAGGAGCACCACTAAATCCAGGTGGTGACATCCCAGTCCTGCTCCAGGCAGGAAACAATTTTATGGCTTTGGGGCTCAGCAGGCACCCAAAGACTGTATGCAAGGATATTCTGGATTTTCTTCTGAGGACAGAAATGGAGCGAGGAGGTTTTAAGAATGAAACCCCAGAACTCATTTTCACAGTGGCTGCCTGGGAAAATAAAAGCATCTCACTGAAGGGATAAAGCAGGAAGCATCCTCCTCTCCTGCCTGCTGCCTCCCAGGCAAACACACACCCACACACGGGCTCAGCGAGCAGCCCTGGCTGCTTCCAAAGCCTTTTCCTCAATTCCCCTCCTCAGCTTCCTCCTGAACATCACAGCAATAAAACCAGCAAATAAAGAGTCACTGGGTGCAGCAGCAGCGACAGCTCCCACAGACCCCCCCACCCAAAAAAACCCCACCAAAATTAAAAAAATAAAGAGAGTGTTTGGATTTAGCAGCAGCACCACGTTCTCCAGGTTGACTCATCACAATTTAGCCCACCCAAACAATTAATATCCGAGGCTGCCTCCCAGAGGTGAGCTGCAAGAGGAAGGCACCCTGCTCATCCAGAGCCCTGCAGCTGCTTTCCCATCGGGATTTCCACTCCTCAGCCACTGCATTTCTTGGCCAGCAGGACAATTTCAGCAGCAAGGGAACCACAGAACTTTGGGATTTGGTTCTTGGGACTATTTGGGCTATTTTCCCTTTTTTTTTTAACAGGTTTTGTTTTGTTGGACCCTCTAAAAAAGTGATTCAAGACTTGCAAGGGTTTCTTGCTTAAGAGAGGAGAGACAGTAAATACCTCCAGAGATCCCACAAGCTGGCAAAGGCCCAAGACCAGGCCAGTTGAGGCTCTTCAGCAGACTTTTCCTGAAACATTTAAATAATTTAGAAAGCATTAACTCTTACTGACAGCTTCTCAGGCAGCTCTTTCCCTTGCAGGGCCCTATCAGAAGCCTCATCACTCTTAATCCAAAAGAAAAAGAGATTCTGCAACAGCCCCAAACCTTGGTCAGACTCGAGGGTGGATTTTAAGAAGATGCCTGAGATCTTTTTCTCTGCTGAAAAGCCTTTTTTTGCACAGGCAGGTCTTCCAGAGGCCACCACTTGCCACTTATCTGCAGTGGCACCATGTAAACCATGCAAAAATGGGTAAGAGTCAGTCTGCCAACATTTCACCCGTTCAGGGGGTGGGAGCTGCTCCCTGCAGGGGCTGAAATGTGTAAATATTGTAAAAATCAGGCAGCAGGGAGGGAAATGATGGGAATGAGCCTTTCCTGGGGGTTAAAGAGGAGATGCTGCAGCACCAGCAGCCTCACACTGGAACAACCCTCCCTCCCCCAGGGTACCAGGGTCATGTTTTGGAACAAAAAGTGAATTTCTAGTAAGTTTTCTTGCCCCCCTCTCAATCTTATCACCACCAGAAATGAAAACAGCTGCTGAAAAGGCAGCAGTGGCCGAGCCAAGCTTTCCCAGCAAAGTTTTTTCCAGCACCACCCCTCCCCAAAAAGGCACTGGATGGAGCAGATTTCACCCACAGAAAACCAGGAGTTAGGACAGAGCCAAGGTCTGCACTGGAACCAGAAGCAGAGCTCTGAACCTGATCAGCAAACACATTTGCAGTCGTGCTTCTCATCAAGACTCACAAAGAAAAACCTCCTTCTCTGCCACAAAAAGCAAGAAGAGCCCAAAGGGTGCCCAAACAGCCACAGAGCTTCTCTCAGCAGCCTCATCCTCCCCCAGAAAGAGGGGCTGAAATTCCCACCAGGATCAGCAGGATAAACAACCCACCCCATGCAGCTTCCCATAAAAACACCAGTGACAACAACAACAACACCACCACAGGTGGGGGGAGAGGCAGCAGCACCAGATCCCATTTTTTTCTGTCCATCATCAATCCAAAATTAAAATGCCCCAGTCCAGTGATGAAATAATTGCAGGCTGACACTCCCTGAGATAATGTTATTCATTAGGATGCTGTTTATGGTTCATCTACGAGGCTTCCATGGCTACAGCACCAGGGATGATGTTTGGGAGCATTTTAGGCACACCACATCCACGATTTGGTTTCCACTCAGCACTGCACTTCCCCCAAGTGAAACAGCTCCATGAAAAGCTCTCTGAGAGGTTTTTTTGCCATTAATTAAGAGAAAAACCAGAGCAGAGAAGCCCTTCTGTGCTCATCTCCCCATGCATACCTTGAAACTAAATTCAGACCCACTCTGGTTAATTTAAATGGAATTCAAAAGGCAATCTCCATCCTTAAACACAGCCACATCCAGCACAGGCAACAGATATCATCACTCAGCAGAGCAAAGCCCATAGAAAATACATCAAGCACTGCCTTACTTTAGTGAATTAAATAATTCAAGAGCTGGCAGAGCTGCTTTTTTTTTTTTTTTTTAAGATTTCCTGACCAAATGCATCACCCAGCAACGGCACTGCTTCAGTTTGGGGGGAGGTTTTTAAGACCACAACTTACCTGCACTTCTTGAAAAGACAGAGATGCCTCTGCTCCCCTCAGGGCTGCTCCCCCCGAGCCACCAGCACTTGTCCCCAAAGGCCACTCGCTCAGGTGGCCGAGGCAGCGCCAGCTGCTGCTTTTTCACTGGCTCCAGTGTGAATCCATCCAGAGCATCTCTGTCCCTCACTTCCAATTGGCGAGCGGCGGATGGGTGGAGTGAGAGCACGACCCATTAGCTCCCAGATGGGCACCTCCAGCCCAGCCCCGCACCTGGGCAGCACCTCTGCCCAAGCCACCGCTGCCCCAGCCCCGCGTTTGGGCTGCCTGCTCCTCCAGCCAGCACCTCTCCAAAGGAAAAACAGAGGAGTTCAAGCCACCCAGCGCTCCGGAGCTGGAGAGTTTTGCTGGGTGCTGGGTGGAGAAAGCTCCTGTGCCTCCTTAAAAAAGAAAAAAATAAAATAAAATAAAAAAAAAAAGCTCTGTGCCAGCCAGGATCAACCGAAGTGAGAAGATGCTGTACCTTATAGAGAGAAGTACAGGGAAAGCCAGAGGATGAAAAAAAAAAGGAGGAGGGGGGAAAAAAAACCTGCTGCTGAGAGGGAGAGAGAGCAAATCCCTTAAAGACACAGCTGCCGAGCCTGTTGGGCTCTGCTGGCTCATCCAGCTCTGCTGCACGGCAGCAGCAGTGCAAGGGTTAATGCATGCATGCAGCGGAATGAGAAACAGGGCAGCAAGTCCGAGCTCCAGCAGCAAGTTGCAGAATTTAGAGCTGGAAGATCTCACCTCATCCGAGGGGACTTAAATCCCAGCGCTGCTGGACCAGGAGGTGCCTGGAAAGCTTTGGAGGGAAGATGCCACATCCTCTGCTCCAGCTTATTCTACACTGCTTCACTTACAATTCGAGATTTTCATCACAATAAGCCAAGTCTCCCCCAGCTGGGTATTGAAAGCCTGGAGGAATAGGCTACAGCTGGCCAAAAAAAAAAAAAAAAAAGGGGGGAAAAAAGAAAAAAAAAATAAACTCCCCAAAGCAACATCAAGGCAGCTTTAGAAAAGGCAGAACCCTAAAAGAATAAGGCAGAAATAAATAGAGAATTACCCGAACGCCGGCAAGGCTGGATCACTCCCCTACAACTCTGACAATTGCTGTGACTTCGGTTAAAAAAATTCGATTTACCAGGAGGCAGCAAACGTTTCCCAGAGGCCGGGAGGGGGAGGCAGCAGCCGGCTGGGGAAGGGGCATCCCTTTAGCAGAGGGAGCCCGAGCCCCCAGCCCCAGCCTCGGGCTGCTTTCTGCTGCACGGAGCCACAGGCAATGCGTGTTTTTAAACACCTCCCACGCTTTTTCCCTGCCGAGACTGCTCAGCCAGTCTCCTCCATTTTTATTTATTTAATTTTTTCTCTTTCTTTCCATGCCACCTGACGAGCTTTTCCAGGTGGACTGGCAGGAGGATGCTAAGGATGCAGAGAGGGGTGAAGAAAAGTGTTTGAGGGTCGAAGAGACCCCTGGAGGTCTCCAGCCTCACTCCACCTTCAAAGAGAAATCAGGACAGCACCTCATGGAGCCAGACATCTCCCCCAAAAAAAGTTTTATGGGAAGTTGAGACTCCCATCCTTTCGGTTTAGCAGAGCTCAGCTCCTAAACCAGCAGGATTCACCAAGCTCCCCACATTACACCAAAGCAAGATTTGAACTAAGCTGGAATTTTTAAGGGAATTCCTCGTCGTGAGACAAACCCGCATTAGAACATCCTCAGACCTTCCTCCATCCCCACACCTGATACCTCCACTAACAGCTCAGAGGACACCCGACAGCATCACAACCCTAAAGGTGAACCGAGCCTCCAGCAGGTATTTCAGGTTTCAGAGGTGCCGGATTCATTTCAGCAAGCCAACAAGCTTAGGAAACAAAAGCCTGCCTCAGATCAGTTTCTATTTCTGTTGTTTTTTTTCCACGCTGAGGTTGTTTATCAGCTCTCCCTGAGTGTAGCAAGGACCAGAGCTGCTCCTCAGTGGAGATACCAAGCTGTGGTGACCAGGAGAGCCCCAACAGCATCCCACAACCCCACCAACCCACACACTGCCTCTCCCTCTTCACCACCACCTCCCAAAACCTCCTCAAACCCCACGGGGCTTCTCTGCCACCCCATCCCAGCCCTGCTCACGCACCGTCCACCGGCCTGCTCCACCTCTGAGACACCAAACGCTGCGGCCACGGGGCCAAATCCTGCGAGGAGCCGGCGCTGGCCCCGAATTGGCCGTAGGGGGAGCGCAGGAAGGTGAGCCGGGGGTAGCAGAAGGACGCCGGCTCCATCAGCACGGAGAAGAGAGGAAAGCCAGGTACGAAGCAAACCGCGTCTCCCTTCGCCTCCTGCAGCGCGTACTGTTGGGACATGCAGTCTCACAGCCTTCTCCCAGATAAGTTTCTTTTCCCCCAAAGGGTTTAGTGCAAAAATTAAAAAAAAAAAAATTTAAAAAATAAAATAAAAGAAACCCCAAAAGCCCCGGAGCAGCCCCGCTGCTGCTGTCAGAGCCCAGCAGAGCACACTGGCAAGGCAGCGTCTCCAGCCTGTATTTAAACGCCCCTCTCAGAAAGCAGAGATGCAGCACAGGAAGAGACAAATTCCAGCTCTGCGTCGGCCTGATAAGCCAGGTTTATAATATTCAAGAAGTATTGGCATTACTACAGTTCCTCCCCCCCTTCCCCACACCTCCTCCCCGCAACGAATATCTTGTGCAGGAGCTTGTTGTGCACAATAAGCAAAAAAAAAAAAAGCCCAATCCCTTAAAAAAAAAAAAAATAGAAAAATCAGCCTGTTCCGGTGGGAACAGCCAACACGTTGAATAAAACAAACACACGCGTGTTAAACCCTGGGGACGCAATTAGGCTGAGCAGGGGGAAGAGGCGTTTAACTCCTGGAAAAGGAGATGGCAGCGGGCGAGAGGAAAAGGAGAATAAAGCTGGTGCCTCACACCGTGTCCCCTGGGCTGGCTCGTCCCAGGGTGAGCCCAGGTGGCCACTGCAGGGTGCCAGAGCCTGCCCCGACGCCAGGAGGGAGGAAGGTCACCTCATCCTCCTCCTAAGTTGTTCTGGCCTCTGAATTCCCACTCCTGAGCCCCCTCGGTGGGAAACACCCAGCAACAACTCACTCCACCTGAGCGTTCACCCTCCTGAGCCCCCTGAGACCAAGGCTGTCCAGTTCTGAGCTTTGAGGAGTTGAGAAGTTCCTTCCAAATCTGCGTTTTGCCCCATCAGCACTGCTGGCATCCATCCCACCACGGCCCAGCTGCAGGGCAGCCACAGCCCCACCAGCCCTTCCATCAGGTCCTTCAAACCTGGGCAACCCCAAAGTGGGGAAGAAAACTCCTCACCCAACACCAGCATTCCCCACTCCAGTGCTCTGGTTTTTCATGCTTTGGTTTTTCATGCTTTTCTCCCCAAGCTCTTGCACTTTTCTCAGCAAATCTCTGAGGATTGAAACCACTCTCGCCTCTGCTCCCTGCCCAGATCTCAGCCCCACTCATCAGAACCTCCTTCAGCAGCAGAGGTAGAGCAAAGCCCTCAGTCCTGCTGGTTTTAATTGGGAGTCAGAGCCAGGGATGAATTTAGAAAGGGGGAGTTGAAAAACCCGTGGAGTTATGAGTGACAGCAAAGCCCTTTGATATCACAGCCAGCACTGACAGATGCAGGAGCCTGCAGTGCTCTGCTCCGGGCCAGCGTGTCACCCTGCTCTGCACAGAGCCTTTCTGGCCAGCTCAGCCCAGATCTCAGCTACAAACTCCTATTTCCAGTAAAAAAGAGGGGAAAAAAATAAATAAAACGAGAGATTTTCAGCATCGACAGGTCCCAGCTACAAACTCGTATTTCCAGGAAAAAGAAGAGGGGAAAAAATAAATAAAATGAGAGATTTTCAGTATCGCCAGGTCCCAGCTACAAACTCGTATTTCCAGGAAAAAAAGGGGAAAAAATAAATAAAACGAGAGATTTTCAGCATCACCAGGTCCCAGCTACAAACTCCTATTTCCAGTAAAAAAAGAGGGGAAAAAATAAATAAAATGAGAGATTTTCAGTATTGCCAGGTCCCAGCTACAAACTCGTATTTCCAGGGAAAAAAAGAGGGGAAAAAATAAATAAAATGAGAGATTTTCAGTATCACCAGGTCCCAGCTACAAACTCGTATTTCCAGGGAAAAAAAGAGGGGAAAAAATAAATAAAATGAGAGATTTTCAGTATCACCAGGTCCCAGCTACAAACTCGTATTTCCAGTAAAAAAAGAGGGGAAAAAAATAAATAATGTGAGATTTTCAGTATCGCCGGGTCCCAGCTACAAACTCGTATTTCCAGTAAAAAAAGAGGGGGAAAAATAAATAAAATGAGAGATTTTCAGCATCGCCAGGTCCCAGCCCAAACTCCTGGAGGACCTACTAAGCAAAATTCACCATCACACAACACAGTTCAGACTCGAGGAAGGAGGGACTTTGAGGAATTGCCTCGGCATTCCTGGATTTTAACCTCCATCCCAGGCTGGATGGGAGCAGCAAAGGTGGCTGGGATTTAACCCGTGCTTGATGTCGTGGCAAGGATTTGCATATTCAGAGGGCAGATAAAAGCTCCACGGTCATGAGGAGTCATTAAAGCATCCCGAGTTTTGTTTATTCCCAGGGCAATCCCACACAAGGAATCAGGACTTCTCCAGAAGTGGGGTCAGGTGAGGAGGAGGTGACTCAGGTGCCACCAAGCACAGAAAGGTTCTGGGAGCCCTGAGGTTCCTCAGAGAGACCTGAACCACAGCACAGCATGAGAATTACTAAAAAATGACTAAAAGGAACCCCAAACAAGCAGCTTTTCCCAGATAATGTGATTTAAACCTGTCCTTAGGCACGAGGTACCCATGCAGAGCATCAGTGCAGTTCTGTGAGAGCAGAACTGGAGGTTTTAGTCAAACTGGCAAATAAAACAGCACCAGGCTAAGCTGGGGGACTCTGGACTAAAATCCACCTTCGCATCTAAAACCTGACCTTGAGCCTAACTCTTACCTCAGCTGCCTCCTGCAAGAAAGATCAAACCAAACAACAAGACAGGCAAATTGAACAGCACCAGGCTAAGTCTGATAATTCTGGCTTAAATTCCAACTCTGCCGCTCAAATCTGACCCTGACTCTTACCTCAGCTCCCTTCTGCTGAAATACCCAACTTCTCACTGACACTTTCCTTTAAGCCAACACAGAAAGCTTCCAGTGCGGATCCTTTCCCTTTGAAACCCAAGACATCTTTGTTTTCACACTGACTCAACACAAAAATAAAGCTTGTTTTAATAAATGTTTACAGCCTCCAATGATTTACTACAGCTTTACTAGAAGTCCAAGCCACCCCAAGCTCACACACAGATATCTTGTGCCACCGGGTGGGTCAAGCCAGGGCTCCAGTTAAAAAAACCCCAACCCTTCTTTTTTATCTGCGTTTATTTAAACAAGCTGGAGCACTCAAATTGCCAAGGAACAACAGGAGAGCCGGAGGGGAACTTCCTCTGCGGTCCATCCCTCTGACGGAGCACCAACTGCACAAAAGCCACAGACATTTCAAAACTGGAGGGCTCTGCCTGGGATGGATGAGCCAACAAATCCCGATTGTGGCTGGGAAGTGGCGACGCGGGGTGGCAAAGACTGAGGTCACTGTGCAGGACTCCAAGTGTTGCCTCCATCCCAAAAAAAACCCCAAAACCAACAGGTGAGGCACAGCTGGGTTTGCTCAATCCCGGGCCAAGGGGTTGATCCTGGTGCTGGGACCAAGCAGAACTTGGCAGAGGAGGGGACAAGGCTGCGCTCGCACCTTGAGAGGATCCAGGAGAAATCCTGCAAAATCTGCAACAACTTGGGGGAAAGGGGGAAATTCCCTGGGGATTCTCCACGTGCAAATCTGCCCAGATTTGCTGTGGCTGCCCCTGGATCCCTGGAAGTGTCCAAGGCCAGGTTGGACACCTGGGACAGTGGAAGGTGTCCCTGCCCATGGAAAAGGGTGGAATGAGATGAGCTTTAATTTCTTCCCAACCCAAACCATCCCACGATTTTCTATTCCCGCAGGACAGCCCGCGGCCCCTCCAGCCCTCAGGGATGACAACAACGGAGGTGAAAAAGCAAAGCAAAGCTCTAAGGCAGAACTATCAGCTCCAAATGAAAACTTTTTCATTAAACTGCAGCGGGAAGAGCTTCCAGAGGAGCAAATCCCCGCCGAGCGCTGATCCTCCCGAGTGGCTCGGGGACAGCACGGGTGACAAAGCTGCTGTGCCACCTACAGACACTTGTGGTCCAGCACAGAAGTCGCCTGCAGCAGCCCCGGTCGCTGTCACTTGAGCGAGTGTCACCCAGCGCTGCCGCGGCCATGCCGTGAAGGAAGCGCTTCCTCTGCGAGGCAGCCCCGGCACAAAATAACTCTGAAAGTTCACCCCAAATGAGAAAGCGAACTCCCAAGTGCATCTAAACCCCTCCTCCCCCACGTATTTCAAATAAACTCCTTGCTGGGGGTCTTTCCCAGCACGCACAAGGGCCCCAAGTCTTTACATGAGACGTAAAAGTTTTACTTTTTCTGCCTTTTTTTCCCCCCCTCTCTCTCCTTTTTATTGCGGTTTTTACACCGACAAGAAGTCAGGCAGCCTCATCCGCAGGCAGCAGAGCGGAGCTGAGCACCACACCGTGCCCTCCGCCCCGTGCTGGCTGCAAAACAAATAAAAGTGGGGGGAAAAGCACCCCCAGAGCAGCCAGACCCGAAATTTCCATCGCTCCTTTTTCCCCCCAGGTCCTCCCGTCCCACCGCATCCCCGGGGCTGCAACATCCCGCTCAGGTTTGGGGGTGTCACCACCTCAAATCAATTTTTAAAAAAACCCCCAAAAAAACCTTCAGCAGCGCTGAAAGCGATTTTTCTCTCCCCCTACCCCAAAAAGGGAAAATCAGGACGCATCCCCCCTCCAATCCCACCTTCCCCACTCGCATCCCGCCGATGCAACAGGGCCAAAAAAAAAAAAAAAAAAGAAAAAAGCGGGGTGCAAAACGGGGTGACAGAGGGGACAACCCCGGTCCCCAAGACCCTCCCAGAGACCTGTCCCTCACCGCAGGGCTGGAGGTGGAAGAGCCGCCGGGCTGCCATGGCCGCGCCGCTCATCCCGTCCGCAGCATCGCCTTCGCCTTCCCCGCGCCCGGGGGAAGGGGGGGCGGGAGAGTTCTTTATTTATTTCCACCCCCCACCGCCCGTCCGCCAGGAAATAAATAAATAATAAATTGAGAAAAAAAAAAAAATAAGAGAGAGGCAGATAGGTTTTCGCCGGCACCCCGCACACGCGCCGGTTTAGAAAAGTAAAATTTAAAAAAAAAAAAAAAAACAGCTGGAGAAAGTCCCGAGCGAGGAGCGCGCTGGAAGGGGAAGGGACAGGCGGTGTCACACCCGGCCGGGTCCTAAAGCCCGCCCGCGGCGCCGGAGGGGACAGCGACACGGAAAAGTCACTTCTTACCCCGCACAACCTTCCTAGGGGGGTCTGGAGAATTGTTTATATAATTTATTGCGTTGGAAGGGATCTTAAAGATCATCTCGTTCCACCCCTTGCCATGGGCAGGGACACCTTCACTGTCCCAGGTGGCTCCAAGCCCTGTCCAGCCTGGCCTTGGGCACTGCCAGGGATCCTGGACAGCCACAGCTTCTCTGGGAAATTCATTCCAGGGCCTCCCCACCGTCTTTCTTACTATAAAAAACTCTTCCTAATATTAATTTCTATTTTTATTGCTGTGTATCAATTTTAAAGCCATCCCCCCTTGTTCCAGCACAACAGGCCCGGGATTGAGGCTCTTCCCTTCAAAGAAAAGTTAAATCTGTTTTCACTTTTACAGGGATTTAGGCTGCTGAAAGCAAGAGCAGGGGAGGTGATGGTCCAAACTTCAGAGCAGAGGAAAAGCCCAGCGCTGACCAAGGTGTGATCATAGACACCATGGGGTCCCATCCTCCAGGCTGGTTTTCTCTGCCACTTCCAAATTCCTCTGAAATGACCTGGCATGGGCACTTCAGGGTCCAAACCAACCAGCTGAGGGTCAAAATTAATCCCTGGGCCACAGCACAGCGAGGGAGATTGAGGTTCTGCAGCAAACCAAGCAGCAACAGCAAAGTTTGAAAAGCAGTGGTGGTCCCAGCCTGCAGCCTTTGCTGTAGGAAAAAACGGGCATATTTACATTCTTGTACCAGAAAGATTGGACTGGGACTGGTTTGTTTCTCCATTTCCTGATTTTTCTTTCCTCCAGAAGGGTCTGGGCAGATGCAGCTGCAGCAATTCGGGAATCATGGAATGGTTTGGGTTGGAAAGGTTCATAAATCCCGTTCAGTCCCTCCCTACCTGCCATGGGCAGGGACACCTTCCACAGGCTCCAAGCCCCATCCAGCCTCACCTTGGGCACTTCCAGGGATCCAGGGGCAGCCACAAAATTTGGATATTTGGAAATGAGGGGCAAAGAAGGTTCAAAGAAACCTGACTGACATCTTAACTTTGGATTGCTACAGATCTTGGTGTAGAGGAAGCACATCCTGAGTGAACCTTCCCCGTCCTCTAAATCAGCAAACCACATCCAGGGAAAAAAACCCCAAACCACCCAGGAAAGCATTCGACAGCATTTTAACTGAGGTGGGGAACTCTCTGCCAAAAATTGGAGGTTTAGGCTATTACTCCAACATTATTCTCATACGAAATCCAAAACACAGCACTTTACCCACCCCTGAAAAATAAAAAATAATGAACTCTATCCCAGCCAAAACAAGGACACCACCCAAAAAGAGAAAAGAAAAAGTGGGGGATTTGATTTTAATCCTGTTTTGTTGGCTTGGAAGATGCATTTACTGTGGAAGTGAATCCTTGCTTAAATGGTACACGTTGAATACAACATTTAATTCTGTGCACACGTTGAGCACATGGGACCCCAGTGTCCCCAGGGGTCACCTCTCCAGCTCCTCCTGGAAGAGGACAACCAGGAATGAGCATGGAATACACGAGGGAATGCAGGGACAACTTCCCAGAGCCAGGAAGTCTCTTCCAGGAGTTTTGAGGTCCCTTCCAGCCCTGCATCCTATGGGCTCTCAGTTCATGGCAGAAAACTTGGCTCCCAATTAACTCCCTTTTAATGCACCAAACTGTATTTCCCCATTATGACAAATTACCATTACAGCAGTGCCCGTCTCATACTGGAAATCTCAGCCCCCCACCAGTTCCATTTTCTGGAGGGTATCAGCTCGTGTGACACCACGCCAGGCACCAGAGGGGACATCAGATACCTCGGTGTCTGGGCTCTCTGCTCCGGCCCAGCGTCTCCAGCCCTGATCTGCGCTCACTTTCTGCACTGTCACAGCCAGGCACAGTCACCCAGGGCCAGCTGGGTGCAAGGAGCAGGAGTTCCACCCTTCCCCGAGCCCATCAGCTTCGGAGGAGCCTCATCCCAACATTCCCCTCCAGCAGGTTCTTAACTTCATGCACAAAGCCAACCTCCCTCCCGGGCAGAAGTTCATTTTCCTCCCTTATTGACTGACTGGCATGAAGCAGCTCTTTGTAGCCAGGCTGGTTTGTGGCTGGAAACCAGCGGGAAGTGGATTTTTGCTCCCCAACCAGATCGTGCAGGACCTGCTTGCCTGGTCCAGCAGGATCAGCCGAGAATCCCAGCAGAAGAGACTTGGGCTCCCTCCAAGCCAGGGACAGATGCCAGGTGTCTTTGCTTTTGAGCAGGATGCTTTCCCAAGACTCTGATTGATTTTTTTTTTTTTTAAATTTTCTTTTTAATTTTCTGGTGGCCTCACGTTGGAGGCTGCAAGAGCCTGGACACAGAAAGTAACACTAGGTGGACCCAAGCATTGCAGAGAAACCCTGATCCCATCCTCACGAAGCAGAGCTGGGATTCCCAAGCTGTGACACGGCCAACGCTTGAAACAAAAGCAAAGAAGTTGCTTGGGGGATCCCAATTAAAAATTTAAGTACCACCAAACCTGCAGCCGGGGTTGTTTTTATTCTGTTTGAATCAAGGACTCCTTAAATCCCACCCTTACCTCCTGCTGCTGCTTTGAGTGCCACTCAAGGCAAACCTGAGTTCTGTTCCCAGCTCCTGCTGCACATCCTGTGCCACCACCTTCGACAAAAAGCACAGCAGAGGGAGCAGCGACCTGCTGGGAACTCCTAGGTAACTCCAGCCCGGGATTCTGGGTCATTTGGGGTGGTTTTTAGGTGTTCATCCCACCACTGTTTCCTTCAGCCCTCTCTGGCTCTGACCCCACAAGAGCAGCTCTGGGGATCCCATTGCAGAACTCTCATTTCAGGCTGCTCTGAGGCACCAGCTTTGCTCTCAGGAATCAAGGAAATTAAGTTTAGAGACCAAGAAAACCAGCGAGCTGCAATCTGAGCAGGTTTGGAGGCTTTGAGGTGAGCTTAGCAGCTGCCACCTTCCTTTTGGTGCCTTTTCAGCCCACAAAACACAAATAAATATCAGCCTGAACAGCATCAGCTCACCCGGGTGAAAGGGAGCACATCAAGTCCTCCTTTAACATCAAATATTTTAGGGTTGCCCCCACCTGAGAAACTCATCCAAATAAAGGAAAGGGGACCACAAAATTCCCAAAACAACTCCAGGAAAAGGCACATCAGTTTCTTTAGCACGAGGGGGATTTGAGGAGTTCAGGAGGCAGCAGCACGAGGAGCAGACCCAGAAACCCAAAGCTTCAAGGAAAAAGCAATATTCTTGTTCATGCTCCCAGCCAGAAGGTGAGAGTCACCTCCCACCAAAAAAAAAAAAAATCAGCTATATTTCATTAAAATGTACAGAAATACTCATTCCTTTGTCTCCCTCCTGTACAATTATTATTTTTTTTTTCCCTAGCAAGGAAAGGAGCTCAGTGAGGACCAGAGCTGGTGCTCAACCAAGAGCTGCTGGGAAGGTCAGACTCCTCGAGCCACAGATTGCACCCAGATGGTGATTTCCTCCTGGCAGGGGCAGGAGCTGGGGAAGGCAGCCAGGCTCCAGCAGGCTCTGCCAGGGCTGGAGGCAGAAACTCCCTGGCCAGGCTGTGCCAACATGCAGATCTGATTAGGGCAGAGCCCGCAGCCAACTTGTGCTGCAAAAGGGAGGTGAGAGCAGGGCTGGGAGCTCAGGAATCACCTCTGTGGGCACAGGGCCCTGAGCTCTGCCCCTTCTGCTGCCCCAAAAAGGGGTTTGGTTGTTGGAACAAGGATCTCCCATCTCCAGGAGGTGTTGGAGGAGAAAAACAGGGAGCAGCTCCCACCTGAGTGATGCCTTCCTGGAAAGGAGGCACAAGAGGGAAATGCAGCTTGGAGAGGATCATGGAATGGTTTGGGTTTGAAGGGACCTTAAAGATCATCCAGTGCCACCCCTGCCATGGCGGGGACACCTCCCACTGTCCCAGGTGGCTCCAAGCCCTGTCCAGCCTGGCCTTGGGCACTGCCAGGGATCCAGGGGCAGCCCCAGCAAATCTGGGAATTCCATCCCAGCCCCTCCCCACCCTCCCAGCCAGCAATTCCTTACCAAGATCCCACCTAAATCCCCTCTTTTCCAGTGGGAAGCCATTCCCTGTGTCCTGTCCTTCCATCCCTGTCCCCAGTCCCTCTCCAGCTCTCCTGGAGCCCCTTCAGGCCCTGCCAGGGGCTCTGAGCTCTCCCTGGATCCTTCCCTTCTCCAGGCGAGCACCCCCAGCTCTCCCAGCCTGGCTCCAGCCCTGGAGCAGCTCCATGGCCTCCTCTGGATTTGCTCCTCAGCTCCACATCCTTCTGGTGCTGGGGGAGAGAGGAGCAACAGCTCCTCATGGACTTGGTGGCTCCTGCAGCCACAGTCTGTCCTCAGGCTCCTCAGCCCAGTTCATCCCAGGGCAAAATTCGAAGCGGAGTTTGAAGCAGCAGAGATTGTGGTTAATTCTGGTATAAAGGAAAAAGTGATTTCCTGGTGAGTGTGGGATTGAAACCCCTCTCCCCACCAGCAGCACTGGAGCTCTGCGCTGGCCCTTTGTACCTGCGTGTGAGTTTTCCCCTCTGTGGCAATCACAGATCTCTCCATGGAGCTCAGCAGAGCCAGCGCCATCTCAAGGCTGGCTGAAAACAGCTCACGGTGTCTCTGTGTCACACGGGGTGTCACACAGGGATGTCACTCGGGGGTGTCACTCAGGGATGTCACTCAGGGATGTCACACAGCGATGTCACACAGGGATGTCACACAGGGATGTCACACAGGGGATGTCACACAGGGGATGTCACA
>JAHLSL010000015.1:31770463-31797024 GCA_025920805.1 Petroica traversi
GGACACTGGGCATGAGGGACACCCAGGATCTCCTGGGAGCTCATGCAGAGCTGGCCTGAGAGAGGATGGGGACACTGGGCATGAGGGACACCCAGGATCTCCTGGGACCCTCAGGGTGCTGGCCTGTGAGGGGACAGGAACATTGAGCATGAGGGACACCCAGGATCTCCTGGGGCCCTCAGGGTGCTGGCCTCTGAGGGGACAGGGACACTGAGCATGAGGGGTCACCCCAGGAGTCCTGAGGAACCCCAACATTCACTGGTGCCCTTCAGCAGCAAACACAGAGGCAGAGATGGCCTCAGAGGACAGGGGCACATTTCCTGTCCCCTGCCCACAAATCCTCCTGCCTGGGGTGGCCAACACCAGGACAGTGTCACCAAGGTCACTTCAGGAGGGAGCTGCACTTCAGTGCTTTGCAGCAAGGTCAAACCACCAAATCCAGGCGTCTTGAATCCTTCAGAGTGGGTTTTGCTACATCAGAGAGAACCCCCAGGGAGGGATAAGAGTTTCTCTTCAGGGAGGTTTATTCTCTTCTTCAGTTCCTTCTCTGTGAAACCGCTGAGAAAGCCACCAATCTGCAGATGGGTTTTATGGTGCTCTGGAGGTTCTGCTCAGCCAGGCCGGGTTTGTGTTTGTGCTGCTCACTTAACTCTTCCACACAAAGCAGGGAGCGCCAGGAGGGGCCCGGCCTGCTCGGGGAGGTCCCTGCACAAGAAAAGGAGCCCCAGCAGGACACTCAGCACAGCTGGCCCCGCTTTGTCCCGCTCCGTGGGACTCCTGTTCCACACATCCTGAGCCTGCCTGGGCTGAGAGGTTCTGCTTTTCCTCCTGAGGAGCTTTCAGGAGAGCAGACATCTCCCAGCACGAGCCCCTCACAGGTGTTTCTGGAGGTAGAATTTGTGTGGCACCAAGAGGAGGAACCTCGGCCACCCCATGGCCACCAGGCCAACAAAACAACATCCAAAACAAGTAGAGAAAATCACTGACTTTGGAAAAGACCTCCCAACCTTGGACTGCGTGGTTCACACTGTTTTGCTCCCCTCGGCCTTGCCCTGACGTCTTTTGTTTTGCAGCAAAGGCTCCCCATGAGGTGACACACAAATGGTTTGTCACACAGGGTTGTCACATCCCCTTCTCGTGCCACCCCTCGCCCTCCCAGGGCCACCAAACCCCCAGCCAGGATCTCTCTGGAATGGTCCTGCACTCCTGCCTGGCTGGGTTGTGAAGGGATAAATCTGAGATTGTTTTCACACACCCCCCCGGTTAAAAGCCTGGCAGATTTGAAACTGGACTTTTAGCCAGAAAAGAGCTGCCTGAGTTTAAAAAAATCTCTTGGATCTGCTATAAATTGCCAAAACATGTCACAGGGGAGAGAGCCCACAGGGATTAAAACACTCAGTGCCTCAAAAAGATGAATTTGTCCTCCAGTTGTAACACGGGGTGTTATCCCAGGGGTTGATTTTAGATTTTTAGTAGGCAGAAATCACTCACATGGGAGTTTCCTCAGAGTGGGGCTGCAGACACAGACCTGCCTTGCAACCCAGCGTGGCTTTTGCAGTGCTTTAAATTCAAAGAGATTAAAGAAGCTTTAACTTCAAAGAGTTGTTTTGCATTTCAGCTCCAAGTTCGTTTGGGTTGGACAAAAGCACCAGGGCCAGAGGAGATGGAAGGGATGTTTGAGGCCACAACATCCAGGGCATTAATTAATTAATTAATTAACTGGAGGCCCACAGAGATGTGTCAACTACAGACACCTTATTGTTAAATCCATAAGGGGATGCCCTGTTATGGAAATTTCATCCATCTGGGACTGGTGATTCCAACTCTGTCCTGGACAACCCTTTCAGAGAGGAAATTTTCCTTAATATCCATCCTGAACCTCCCCATGGCACAACTTGAGGACATTTCCTCTCCTCCTGCCCCCACCTGGCTCCACCCTCCAGTCAGAAATCCATTTTATCTAAGAGGAAAGTCCCAAATGCCACACGGGTCCTTCCCTCGGTGTCACTGAGGAGGATCAGGCTGGTTTTGGGCAGCAGATTCTTGCTGAAAAGGCTCAGCTCCTCACAGGGAATTTTGGATACCTGGGAGAGGTTATTTTGAATGCCATGCAATAGAAAAGTGACCTTACCCTGAGGGGGGGCCTTCAATAAAATTAAATTTTAAGCACTCAGATGACACCAGAGTGGCCGTACCAAGGTAATGCCTGGTAACACAAACAGGAATTAAATTGTTGTGGCCATTTGACACAATCCTTACTAACACCACTCTTCCCTAATAACTGAACCTCCTGAGCAGAATTAATTGCTGATTTTGGAAGCATTACCTCAGACAGGAGTGACCAGAGCAGTGATTTTACCTTCACACTCCTCAACCCAACCTTGTGGAGAGCTCGGAGAGACCACCAGGGAGGCACGGAGCTGATTTTCAGCAGACAGAAGAGCTGGTAGACATCAATATTTTCATTTTAAGGGTTGCCATGGGCCTGCACCTGAGTGCTCCAGGTCCTCCACGGTTTGTGCAGAAGTCAAGAAGACACCAGAGGCATTAAAATGTTTTTCCTTCCCATCCACTCTCATCAGCGGTGAAAGCAGACTTGTAAATAGTTCAGTCTATCAAGAAGCACTGTTTATTTCCTAAGAGGTTTTCAGGCAAAACAGGGTGGGAGTTAACTTTTTTTAATCCCCTGCTCTGCTTTTGCTAACACTTGGATGGAGAAGAATGTTTATATTTATTCATAATGAGACAGCACATGCACACCAGAAAATAAAAATCCCACCACGGATTAATTGTGAAGCTGTCAGTGCCAGATTGGCTCTTGGCTGGACTCTAGATGCAACTAAAAATCACAAGTATACCGATTTTTTTTCTCTGAAATTGTGTTGCAGATGTGTTTGAGGCTGCCCTGTCCAGCCTTGAGTCAAGCAGAGCAGACCCTGTGCCTCAGGAGGAGCTGCTGGGGTGCAGGGTTGTTTCTCCACCCACTGTGGAGGTAAAATAAAAACAAAGATTTTAGGTTTTTAGTCCCTCAAGAAGCAGCTCGTGCTTCAAAACCCCCCTCAAACCCCTCAGAAGTGAAAAGCAAGGCCAAACTCTCAGCTCTGTCTTCCAGAACACCTTTTTCAAGATCCCACTCAGTTCTTTCACACCAACCTCCCGAGTGCAAGCAAAAGCTGCAATTAAACAGGGGTCAGAGGGGGTTCCAGGCAGAGCTGGGCTCCTACATTGAACATTTAACCCCAGAGCTCATTAAAGGAGCACCAGCCCCACCCCAAAATCTGCCTGCAGTCCCTGGGAGCTGCTCTCCAAATTCCCATTTCACTGGCGCAAGCAAACAAACAAACAAACTCCCCTTCTCCTCCAAGACACACACCCAGGGGAGGGCAGATTGAAATATCAGCCCGGCCTGGCCTTTCAGGCTCCTCCACAAACACATCACTGCCACATTCCCCCATCTGCAGGGCTGGGAGAGCCTGGCACACTCACGAGCACCTGAGCACTCTCCAGCTCGTTTTTATCTGCCCTGGACTCAGAATCCAGCTCAGGGCTGCTCTCACTGACGAATTCTCCTCTGAGAACCTCTGCTCCAGGCAGTGCTTGCCTCACACCTTCCCCCATCTCTGACCAGAGGCAGAGCTCCAGCATCAGTAATTCAGGCTCCACCAAATTGATCACGGGGCACAGCACAACAACCACGGAGCTCCAGGGATGAACTGAAGGCCTGGAGGGCTCCAGGAGAGCTGGAGAGGGACTGGGGACAAGGGCCTGGAACGATAGGACAAGGAGGAGTGGCCTTGCACTGAAGGAGGAAAGGTTTAGTTTGGATGTTAGGAAGGAATTCTTTCCTCTGAGGGTGGTGAGGTTGTGGAATGGATTTCCCAGATTTGCTGTGGCTGCCCCTGGATCCCTGGAAGTGCCCAAGGCCAGGCTGGACAGGGCTTGGAGCCACCTGGGATACTGGGAGGTGTCCCTGCCTGTGGGATGATCTTTAAGATCCTTTCCCACCCAAACCACTCCATGATTCTGTGATAAGATCAAGACATTTGGTTTTTGCTAATCTGTGCTCAGACTGATGGATTCGCAGAGCTCTCACCTGCTGCCTTTTTTAGGTGAAAGCAAAGCCACTCCTTTTTCTAAGCAATTGGGAAGACCAAAACTTGGGATTTCAGGGAAGACCAAAACTCAGGATTTAGGGGGAAAATCAAAACTCAGGATTTGGGGGGAAGACCAAAACTCAGGATTTAGGGGGAAGACCAAACCTCAGGATTTAAGGGGAAGACAAGAGCTCAGGATTTTGGGAGAAGATCGGAGCTCAAAATTTTGGGAGAAAACCAAAACTCGGGATTTCAGGGAAAACCAAAGCTCAGGATTTAGGGAAAGACCAAAACTTTAAGGAAAGAGCCTCAGCTTGCAACTGCTTTGTTTTCAGGGCCAGGTATTCCTGACAAACACTACCCTAAAATCACTACTCCTAAAGCAGCTGGATTACATCAGGGACATCATAACTAAACAGCCTCACAGGTGAGGTGTTTGTATAGCAAGACACCTTAAAAAGATGCCTGTTTATTTTTTAAAAATCTAGAAAAATAAATAATCCACCTCCTACAAGGTTGAAACTGGGGATTGGGAAAGGATCTCTTAGGGAGCAAAATCTGGGAAATTCATGGCCCCCGGGGCACCCTGGAAGAGCTGAACAGGAGGACTGGGGGGCATTTGGTGATGCAGAGTGCTCCAGGTTCAGATCAAACCACGCCAAGCTCAGGTTGAAAGTCAGCTCCACACATCAGTCACAGATTTTTAGCTCTGCAGGGAAGTGACAGCTTACAAATGTGTCTGTCAGCGTGAAAAGAGCTGAAATTCTACCTGCAGAAAAAGCAGAGGGACTCACGGAGCTAAAAAACCTCCACAAAAATCGGCCATGGGAACCAGAAGCACTTGAGATGTGGGTAAAGCATCCTCAGGAGGAATTAATGATGAGCCAGGATCTCAGCTTGGTAGAGCAGCTGAAAAATCCAGTGTTCTCCAAGAGGGAAAGGGATTAACTGAGCTAACAGGACATGAGTATCAGCTGGGGAAAGAGGGGAAAGTCATGGCAGTGAAGACAAAACAAACCCAAGATGTGCAACCACAGAATCCCAGAATTAATGCTCAGACTTTCCTTCCTTCAGGAGCAAGGAGCTGTCACCCACAAATATGCGGTGCCGAGGATGGAATTTAAGGAAATCTCTTTTTCCCCCTCTACCAAAGCAGGTTTACTTAAATAAAAAACAAACAACCCCCCCTTTTTGCTTATTTATACCCAACTTGAGCAAGACTGATATCACCCTCACAGAACTTGTGTCCATCTTTGTATTTTGCTAATTCTGGCTACAAACTCTGATCTGCTGGGGAAGGAGCCACACGTCCCCTCCCTACAAAACATCTCCCAGCCTCTGGTACAGCATGTACCATTTATTTAATATACCCACAGAGAGGAGTGAGGCAAAAGCTCCAGCTGAAAATTACTCAAGGAGCAGCGGTGTTAATAGAAACCTGCCTGGGGGAATTAGTGCTCATCATCCCAACCTTCCCCTGCCTGCCTGGATTGGTCTCCTTCCTCCATATCTGTGTCACACTTGAGCTGCAGAATTCCCTGCCAGACCCCCACACCTTGGACTATTTTAGGTAATAAATGACTCAAATACCAAAAAAAAAGCATCGCATTCGTTGTCTGCCCGTAGCCAGGAGTCTGATTTCCTAATAGTTACAGCAGGATTTAATGCACACTTAGTGCTTTTGAGATAAAAAGTGTTATTTGAGTGCCATCATAAAGTAGTAATGGAAAAAACTAAAATGCCAGTTTAAAAAAATAAATCAAAGATAATTCAGCAGGGGTAATATTTTAAGCTTTTTGTAAAGAAAGGGTCTCACTTCAAAATGCTTTTCCAGCTGAGGTTCCTCCTCTGGGCTGTTTTCATCATGAAAATGGGAGTCACACATACATTTAAATAAGATATGGTGGGGAGCACTACTATGGCTTCTCAGAGCTCATCAGTGATCTTGGAACATCTTCATTACCAGAAACAAAAAAATACCTAAAATTGTCAAAAATAATTATTTATTGCTTCAGAGTTTCCCCCATTTGGGTTCACTGTTTCTCTGCCCTGCATGAACAAAATTATTAAATGAATATCAGTAACTGAATTCTGTCGTTGCTGTTGTTGGACTGTGCTCCAAATTCCTCTGAAATCTGTGATTTAAAGATAATTCTTGCACTGTTCTGGTCAGCTGAAGTCCTAGCCAGTTTTTAGACATTTTCAGTAGACAAGAACTGATCTCCTCCCCTTCACGGGGAGTCTGGAAGGGAAATACTCAACTCTTACAGCACAGAAGTTGAAACCTTTCTATGTCTTTAGGGGTATCAGCAAAAAAAAAAAAAAACAGCTTCGAGAGTACAGGATGTCCTGTCAGCCTTTGAAAGTCAGAGGAGAGTTAAAAAACAAATAAATTAAAAAAAGATATTACCAACCCTTGCCATTTGTAATGAGAAATGGAAATACTGTGGCTCTGAGGAAATACCATTTTCTTATCTTTTGTCCTGCTGGCTCCTCCATCCCACACTGAGAGCAGCCCCTTGAGAGATGGCCACGATGAAATCCAAATCAAAGAGGGCTTTTTAAAAAGAAATTCCAATCCCAAAGGTGTGAGGGATACCAGGGGCAGCCATGACATGGGGGTGCTCATCCCTGCTTTTCCAGACTCACTCTGGAAGCCCCGCGGAGCAAATCTCATTGAGCAGGGATTTAGGGGAAGACCAGAGCTTGGGATGTGGGGGAAGACCTAAACTTGGGATTTGGGGAAAAGACCAAAACTCAGGATTTAGAGGGAAGACCAAAGCTCAGGATTTGGGGGAAGACCAAAACTCAGGATTTACGGGAAGAGCAAAACTCGGGATTTAGGGAAAGACCAAAGCTCAGTATTTAGGGGGAAGACCAAAGCTCAGGATTTCAGGGAAGACCAAAATTTGGGATTTAGGGGGAAGACCAAAACTCGGTATTTCAGGGAAGACCAAAACTCAGGATTTCAGGGAAGACCAAAGCTCAGAATTTTGGGAGAAGACCAAAACTCAGGATTTAGGGAAAGATCAAAGCTCGGGATTTCAGGGAAGACCAAAGCTCAGGATTTAGGGCGAAAACCAAAACTCAGGATTTACGGGAAGAGCAAAACTTGGGATTTGGGGGGAAGACCAAACTTGGGATTTCAGGGAAGACCAAAGCCCAGAATTTTGGGAGAAGACAAAAACTCGGGATTTAAGGGAAAACCAAAGCTCAAGATTTAGGGGGAAGACCAAAGCTCAGAATTTTGGGAGAAGACCAAAACTTGGGATTTAAGGGAAAACCAAAGCTCAGGATTTAAGGAAGACCAAAGTGGTGGAAGTGGCTGCTCCAGCCTGAACTTGTGCCACACCTGAACCAGGCACGTGCCCCTCCAGCTGCAGGGCCGTTTTCTGAGAGTGACTGAGCAGAACTGGCGATTTTTCTCATTAATGCCATTTCTGGTTACCATGGAGCTCTGCTGGGAGTTCAGAGCCGCTCGCCCACGCCAGGCAAGGAGGAACATTATTACAGGCAAGACCCTTCAAGGACTTCTCAGGAAGATAATTCAGCCCACCCGAAATGCCAGGAGCAATTTAAAGTTTGCAGCAACCAGCGTGGCTCGAAATTGAAGTGACCACTGGTGGGGTGAAAAGAGGGGGAAGAAGCTAGTGGTCAGCTGGGTTCATTTCAAACTTGGCACCCACGTTCATCCCAGGTTGAATATTGAACACCCAATTGCTTTTTAAGGCTCAGAGAATGAGGAATTTGGACAGTAGAGGAAGGCAAAATAATTAAAATAATTAAAATAATAATAAAATAATGGCCCTATGCAGAGCCAGGAGTCACTGAATGATCCTTGGGGGGCCCTTCCAACTCAGAATATTCTGTGATCAGCCAGTGTAATTCAGAAAAAGCTGTCCAGAGGTGTTCAGAAAGGATAATTCACCTCCCAGAGAGGAAACAGAAGGGCAAAAACCCTGGCAGAGAAGAGAACCTGGCCAGGGATTCCTCATATCCCAAAATCAGAAATGTGGCGTTAAAAAGGCAGCAAGGAAAGTGAGGAATCCACAGCTGAGCATCACAATTGTTATTTCTTCCTTCTTTCCCATCCAGGATGAAGGATGGCATGGATCCTCCAGTGCCTGTGGGGCTTTTGGACTGCAGAAACCACCAAAATTCTGCAGCCCTTACACAAATCATGGCCAAATGCATGAAAAAATCAGAATCACTGAATGGTTTGGGTTGAAAGGAACTTTAAAGACTGCCTGAGTTCCAACTCTCTGCCATGAGGTTGCAATTCCAGGGATGGGGAGTCCACAATCCCTCAGGGCAACCTGTGCCAGTGCCCTACAGCAAAGAATTTCTCCTCATATCTGAAATATTTAATCTAAACCTGCTCTCCTTCAATGAAAGCCATTCCCCCTTGTCCTGTCACTCATGCCCTTGTAAAAGTCCCTCTCCAGCTCTCCTGGAGGCTGCCAAAACCTTGTGGAGCACTTCAAAAGCCACCAAAACCCACTGTGAAGCCTCAAGCATCAGACCACAACCTGGGTACCCGGGCAGAAAAAAATAAATCCCATAAAATTCTGCATCCCTTTTTTTTTTTTTTTTTTAACTCCTAACTGTTGGGGAAGATGAAATAGGAAAGCCTTATAGATATGATTGCCTTGTAAAAGGTGCTGAAAATATGGAAAGTAGAATCGAAATTGAGATGAAGACAAGGTTTGAGTTGAAGAGTAACTAAGAAACAATGGCAGAGCTGGCTGAAGGGAATCCTCCTTCTGGATAGAACAATGCCCTCTGCCCAGGCAGGGCCAAAGGGCAGAGCAAACCCTGCCTGCCTGGGAGAGATTCCCAAAAGCAGTTTTTTAAGGTTTAAAATATAACCCTGTATGGTAATGTGATGATTCTTATAGGTTGCATGCAAATGTTGTAGAGCTTGTAACTTGTCTCAGATTGGTTAAAGAGAATTAGAATATTCAACAGAGAACATGATTTATTTTATTGTAAACAGCAAATCAGCCTCTTTTTGCTCTCTCTTTTTGCCTCTTTCTCTCTCTGTCTCTGGCCTGCTCTGAGCTGTGTCTTGCAGCCCAGCAGCCTCTCACACCCACGCTCTTTCACAATAAACTCCCATGCTCTAAACCCATCTTTAGAGATCTCTCGCTTCTATTTTACCCTCAGAACCAAATCCCACAGAGTTAAATCCTACACCTAACCCCCAAAATTAGGAGAAGACAGCCCTCTTCCAGCAGGCTGATTCCCACACAAGCACTTGGGCTGGCTGTCCCAGAGCTCACACAGCCCTGCCAGGCTGGAAAAATCACCACTAACCTGTCACAGGAAACATTTCCATGGCAAGGCGCTTTCTGGAGTGGGTTGAGGGACACTCTGGGGCTGCTGGTGACACAGAGGCCAAGGATTCTGGTTCAGAATTGATAAAACCCCACTCAAAACCCCAAGCTCGGCCAACTCCACTTAAAGAATCACCAGATCAAGGCCAGGCTCATTCCTTCCCATGCAGACAGCAGGAGATGAAGTCTTTAAAAAGCTGTTGAATGGCCATTCTTAAAAATCAATCAGCTGTTAAGAGGCACGTGCTGCTCTAGAGATACGAGATCCTCATTGTCCCAGTGGCAGAGCTGGCCCTGCGCAGGCTCAGCTGGGGCTGCTGTGGTGCTGCTTCAGCAGAGGAAGTTCTCCAGCAGGCAATGCCCTCTCGGGGTCTGATTTTGGAGCTGAGGCAGGGCAGTGACCCCTGAAAGGCACAGAACGGCTTCCATTCATCCTTTGTGCTCTTGTGGTGGGGTCAAGGACAACTGGGATGTTGAAACGGGGATTTTGTGGGGTTTGGGGAGGTCTGGAGTGTGGCAGGGCTGAATTCCCTCCTTCACGTCCTCCAGGGAGCTCAGCAGGGCTTGAATTAATTTTTTTTAAGGCGGTTTTTTAAGAGATAACCTCCCTTCCAAGAGTGCATCTCCAGGCAGGGTTATCAAGGCTGCCTGGCTCTCCCCAGCTCTGCTTTCAGTTGGTTATAAATTCATCATGTTCAGGGTAGGAGTTTGCATGCTAGGCTGGGTCTGCCCGGGGCACAGTTCTCTTGGAACATGTGAATCCAACTGCTTCTCAGAAAGCAGCATGGGAATAAACGCATTGTTTTGTTCAATTTCTGGTGGCTTTTTCCCTTTTTTCTTCCCCCCTCGCTTAAAGCCTCGGACCCATGATTTAGAACAAGGCTTTTAATGAGCGAGGGACAAGCTTTTTGTGTCAAATTTCATTTTTGTCATCGCCAAAACTCCAGGCAAATTACAAGCCTTTTGAGAGGAGGAGAAAAAGCAACTAAATTGCATATGCTCAACAGCCCTTGGAGTTCAGGATTTAAAACTCGAGGGTTTTGGCTTTGCTGAGGAAAATTGGAAGCAGGTATGGGGCAAGCAGGAGGTAATGAGCAGGAGGCAGTGAAAAAGTTGAGGAAATGTGAAAGAGCAGGAAAATTGGGGACTGAAGGAGATTCAAAACTCAGGTTTGAAGGCAACAGGGCCAGAGCAGCAAGTTGGGAAGACGAAGGGACAACATCAAGACAAAGGTGGCAAGAAATCCTCTGCTGGCTCCAACATAAAGCACAAAAATCATAGAATGGTTTGGGTTGGGACCCAAAAATCACAAAAATCATGGAATGGTTTGGGTTGGGACCCAAAAATCACAAAAATCATGGAATGGTTTGGGTTGGGATCCAAAAATCACAAAAATCATGGAATGGTTTGGGTTGGGACCCAAAGATCACCAAAATCATGGTATGGTTTGGGTTGGGACCTTCAAGATGATTTATTTCCAGCCCCTTTCCATCATCAGGGAGACCTCTCCACTAAACCAGGTTTCTCCAGCCCCATCCAATGTTCTGTAGGACGTGTGGACCCTCATTTCACCCTTTCTCCAACTGTCACAAGAGCCACTCCCCAAAGTCTATTTTGTGTCCACAATTCAGCTCTGGAAAAGCCCTTTTCTGTCTGAGGCCAGAGCTTTGCTGCTGGGGGTTGTTTTGAGGAGCAGGACACAAACCCAGCAGAGGCACAGAGGAGCCATTTCCCAGGGGCAGGCAGGAATTAGCAAGTTTTTCCAATTTGGGGAGTGAAAGGACATCACTCAGTGTTTAATTTCTGTCCCCACAAAACACCCAGCTTTAGTTTCACTCTCCTGGGGTTCCCAGCACTGTTTTGATGGCCTTCAACCATCTGGCACCAAGTTGGGTGATGGTTCTTGTGCTTGAGGGACAGAGATCCAAAATTTTGGCATTTGTGAAGCTTTGCCCAAGTTTGGCTGACCTTGGGCCTGAGGATTATCCCGTTTTCCTTCATGCTTTGGGACAGGGCTGGAAAAACATCCCAGGAATAAACTGCTCCAGAGATTTCCTGTTGGAGGGGGATCAGAGGAGGGCATCGAGTTGATTTTGAGGGCTGGATCACCTCTGCTGTGAGGAAAACCTGAGAGAATTGGGATTGGCCAGCCTGGAGAAGAGAAGGCTTTGGGGTGACCTCAGTGTGGCCTTCCAGGACCTGAAGGGACTCCAAGAAAGATGGAGAGAGACTCTTTACAAGGACCTGGAGGGACAGGAGAAGGGGAATGGATTCAAACTCTCAGAGGGCAGGGATGGATTGGATATTGGGAAGAAATCCTTCCCTGGGAGGGTGGGGAGGCCCTGGAATGGATTTCCCAGAGAAGCTGTGGCTGCCCCTGGATCCCTGGAAGTGCCCAAGGCCAGGCTGGACAGGGCTTGGAGCCACCTGGGACAGTGGGAGGTGTCCCTGCCCATGCCAGGGGTGACACTGGATGAGCTTTAAGATCCCTTCCAACCCAAACCATTCCACAATTCCACAATTTCCAGCTCTAGTGAGAGGTTCTACCCAATAAACCAGTTGTGCACCAGGGTGAAAGGGTTTTAAATACAAACCCCCAGTTAAAATCCTGCCCTTCTGATGCCCAGGACCTGCAGGTGGAGGTTGCACCTCCAGTTCTAAGATGACACCAACGCCACAGGCAGGAGTTTCAAGCCCTTTATCACTTGTGGGGCAGAGGCTGAAGGAGAAATCAGAACTCTGCTCTCAAATCAAAACTCTGATCTCATCTTCTTCCTTCGCAGGAGCTTCAGACAGAATCTGGTAACACTCAGCTCATTTCATGCTTCAAATGAGTCTCTGCTAATGCAGCTGCAGGGGCTGGACTGGAGCACTTGAGACCTTCACCATTTGCTGGTGGAAGCCAAGGCTCACTGCTTCCAATCAGGGGCAGGGCAGAGCTCTAAAGCCAAAAATCTCCTCAGGACCGAGCCTTCCACACCACCTCTTTCCCTTCACTTCATTCACTCTCACTTCCCAGCTGGAAACAAAAGGCTTTTGTCGAGAGTTTCGAGGTTTGTTGGAAGTGTGAGCAATTTGAGGTGCACATTCTGGAGAAGTTAACTGCAGATCTGACCCCAGCAGCGTTTCCTTCCCCTTTTGCCAGCCCACACTCTTAAGGAGGTCAGTTTTAGATGCTTTTGTCTTGTTTTTCTGGCCCTACACACCAAGTTTTTCATGCCTTGTTCAGGCTACAATAAAAGCATATGAGAGCATCTAAAAATGAGGCCAAAATGGATCTATTACACTGCTTTATTCAATTTATGGCTTGCAGGGAAAGGTAATGAAGCCTGAAGAAGAGTAGACAGAACAGGAGTCTACCCCTAAAATTTACCCCTCGCAGTTCAATTTCACATTTGCAGTTCCACAGCACTTGGTGTCTATTTACTGAGACCAAAAAAACAAACTTGTTTACAATAGGATTGGTTTCATAAACGAGATTTTTGGGTTTTTTACAGCTCCCCAGCCTGGGTAGAATCCCCATTAGCAATTCCCCAGCCCCGCTGTGCTGTACTTTTAGCACGAGGCAGGTTGAACAGCCTTTCTCCCAGCCACTGTCAAGCCAAGCACTCGTTAGTGGTCCAAGCTCTGTCCCAAATATGTCAAACAGCTTCCACTTGCTCTGCCACATCATCCTTACAACAACTGCTGGGCACAGCAAATCCCTTTAAAAACAGCTCTTGTAGGTTTAAAGGTAACGGCAAGAACAGCAGAAGTGTGAAGAGGACACGCTCTGAAGCTGGTGGGAACGAGGTATGGAATGTGTCTCATCCACTTAGGGTGATCCCTAGCCTTCCCAACCAAAAACAAGTTGAGGTGCAAGTCAACACCAACATTGGGGGAGGTTCAACCCTCAGCTCGGCCTGTCCCTAGATTTCCACTTGTCTTGGGCTCATCCCTGTGCTCGCAGTGATGCTGGAATGATTTTTTCCTTTTCTTTTCCATACCTTTTACCCAGCTCTGTGTATCCACAAGCATTTGCACACCTGTAACCCCTCCCTGAGCCTGGTGCTCAGTGCTCTGGGAGTGCCCTGCAGGCCCTGAGCCTGAACAGCCCAGAGCTGCTCAAAAAAAAGTAATCAAAGGTGGTCAAATCAACGCTCCCATCTCACTGCTCAATATCCAGAGAGGTGTTTGGACTCTCTGAGAGATCCAGTGGCACCAGAATTATTTTTCCTTTTCTTTTCTATCCCTTTTCCCCAGCTCTGTGCACCCACAGCCCCAGCAGAGCTGTGACCCTTCCCTGAGCCTGGTGCTCAGTGCTCTGGGAGTGCCCTGCAGGCCCTGAGCCTGAAGAGCCCAGAGCTGCAGAGCCAGGGACACCAAACATTCTGCTGGCTCAGGAAGCCAAGGGCCCCTGGCAGGACAGATTCTGGAAACTCGAGCTGAGCCCAGCCCAGCCCCAGCATTGGGCTCCCTTGTTGGATCTGTGCTGTGTGAGGGCTGCAACTTGTGTGTGTGACTGATGGGTGTGTGCATTGTGTCACCTGGGGGAGCTGATGCATCCAACAGGATCCTAATTAAACACCGAGCTAACGACCCCCAGCCCTCTCACCGTGTCTGGCTTCATTTTCCTAACACCAGGAAAAGGCATCAGCAGCTCTTACACAACCTGGATGGATCCTGCTTTCCAGGGACTGTGTGTCCACCAAAACCTCTTTTTTCCCTTATCCTTAGATGCTCTTACACAACTGCTTTGCGTGCTCCAAGATCAGGGTGAAGAAGTTTTTTTAGGGGCTGCATTCCCACCTCACATCAAGCACACCACACTGTGCAAAAGTTCCCTGGAATGAAATCCCAGCCTGATTTGGGTTGGAAAAGACCTTAAAGCTCATCTCGTTCCACCTCCTGCCATTCCACTGTCCCAAGTTGTTCCAAGCCCTGTCCAACCTGGCCTTGGACACTTCTCTGTGCCAGGGCCTCATCACCCTCACAGGGAAGGAATTTTTTCCCCCTCTTATCTCATCTAAACCTTCTCTCAGCTTGAATCCATCCTTCCTTGTCCTGTCACTTCTGTCACCATCATTCATCAGGAAATGCTCCAGTCAAAGGATAAAGGCTCAACTGCCCAGAATTAAGGAGTTTGTCAGAGCAGAAATTTAATACAACCACACTCCCTCCAGCAAATATTGTCTAACAACTCCACAGAGCTCTGAACACAGAAAGGGCGGCTTCCAACCCTCCCCAATTCCAAGGAACTGGGGAAGGGAGATTAGGGGGAAATGGCTTCATAATCCAAGTTGGAAAGTGTTGGATTGGCATTGGATAAACAAGTATTTTCTGGGGAAGAGAGGCGTGGGCTCCCCATCCCTGGAGGAGGTAGTTTGGATGGGGCTAGGAACAACCAGGATAGGGCAAGGTGTCCCTGCTCAGAGCAGGGATTTATAATGAGATGATCTTTAAAATCCCTTCCAACTCAAACCATTCCCTGATTCTTGACTTAAATTCATCCCTGGATTCCAAACCCCGGGCGGATTCCTTTAACATCCACTTGACTTCCAGAAAACTCCTTTGGCCAGCAATTCCCCTTTTCTTTTAGGCTGTGGGATCACTTGTGAGCTCTGGGCTGCTGCAGGAAGGACTCATGTGGCACCATTACATAAAACTCACCTTCCTCCAGGGAGAAAAGCAGCCTGGAACACCTCCTCCTCCTCCTCATTATCCAACTTCAAACACCACAGGAGACCACGGGAGATCTCGGAGTGACAAGATCCTGGTGCTGGGGGCTCCATCAGCTTTGATTCTTCCAGCTCCCAGCACACACAGATCCATGGGAACATTTCTGAGGGTGAAGCACCTCGATCAGTCACAACAGCAGCTGGGGAAGGCTTTGACATTTGTTTTTATTTCGGTGCCAAGGCAGAGGCATCCCCAGGCTGAGGGAGCTGTCAGCCCTGAGCTGCTGCACTTGTTAAAAACTCCCTCCTTCATTCCCTGATCTTGGGAGAGGCTGCCAGGGGGCTGGTGGGGCCTGAAGAGCCAAACCCTCGTGGTTCAAGGGAAGAATGGCTCATTTGAAGGGAATCTGTAACAGAGGGAACGCAGAAATCCAGAGATTAATAAACCAACAGCCTCCAGTATGAGCCCAGGGATTATTCTGCACAGGCAGAACTGAAAATATATCCATTTCAAGGGTGTTTGTGTTGATGCGTGGAAGCTCTGACTAGTCCAGATTTTAACCTAAAACCTTGTTTAAAATACACATCACCACAGAGGTGTTGGTGCTGGTGGGACTGGACCAGCAATGCTTTGGAGCAGAGGGAAACTGCAGCTGAACCCATGGCCTGTGATGGGCAGAAAAAGGAAATTTGGGGTCTGCAGCACAGATAAACACTGGGAGAAACTCTGCAGCACTGAAAGGAAAAGCCCTGCACTCAGTTCTTTACCTTTAGCTGGTAAATCAGGTGATTCAGCCACCAAGCTTTATAAAAAAAACAAAAACAAATCAAAATAAATTAGGGAGAGTTTGAGCAGACAGAGCCTTGTCCTGACCTAGGGAATGTTCCTCAGCATGCAAGAAACCACCTCAGACAGGCTCACTTTGAACCACCCCTGGTAACAGGCAAATATCTCCCTGCCTGCTCCCATCAGAGCAAGGACAGCAATTTGACTGCCCAACCAAAAAAAAAAAAAATAATAAGCACAAGCAAACCTTGACAGAAAACGGGTTCAAAACTTCTTGTTAGGACTAGACCCAAACTTTTACACAACCCTGCTGAAATCCTAATGAGATATCAGATACAGACACTTCTCCCTGAAATCAGTGTCTGTCACGCCAGTGTCGCCACCAGATTAGGAAACAAGGGAGGGCCGGGGCAGAGTTGCCACATGAACGAGCCTGACCACACGGAAAGGAATCCAGGAAACCAGCCCAGGACTCCTCTGGTCTGTCTGTGCAGGTGAAAGCCTCCAAAGCCAGCAGAAGCTCATTGTTTTAGTGCTAAAGCAGCAGCTGGTGCATAAAAGTTTTAAGCCTTTCAATTATGAGTAATCTGAGAGCTCATACCAAGCTCCAGCCTGTTTGCTCTAGACTTAAACCTTCTGTTTATCTCCTTCAAGCGAGGCAAGAATGAGCCTGAGCATCAGCTCACCTCCCTCACAGGCGGGTGCGTCATCGCTCCTGGAGCAGAGGAGGGAGGGAGTTATTTGGGGAAATGCCAATGTTTCAGTCTGTTGAGGGAATGTTTGGAGGTGTGGGATGGTTATTGTTGTTCTTGAGGTGCCATCAGACACTTCTGAGCCAGCGAGGTCCAGAGAAGCAGCCAGAGCTGTGGGTTTGCTCATCGTGGATCCTTTCAGTTTTGGGATTGGGGTGGGAAGCACCTTGAAGTCCATCCCATTCCAACCCCCTGGATGGGCAGGGACACCTCACAAGATCCCAGGATGCTCCAAAGCCCATCCAGCTTGGCCTTGGGATCCAGGGGCAGCCACAGCTGCTCTGGGCACCCTGTGCCAAGGCCTCCCCACCCTCACAGCCAGGAATTCCTTCCCAAAATCCCATCCTGCCCTCAGAAGCCATTCCCTCTTGTCCTCAATCCTTTTCAGACAAGTCCCAGTCACATCAGCACCATTCCTTTGTAGATTCACAGCAACTTCGAAATTTAAACTCTTTTTTTTTTTTTTGACTGATCTTATGCTATTTTGGGTTCTGCTTTATCTAGAGCAGGAGGAACTTCTGAAGAGAGAAGCTGCGCTCTTCCTCATCAGCGCTGCAAGATTTTTAATCTTGGAGCAAGCAGCTCTGAGAGGCATTAAGGGTCAAAAATGGAAATGCCAACCCCATCATCACGTGGGGGATTTTATTTCTTCCTTTTCTGACTAAGTCCAAGCAACTGGATCAGGGTCCAGAATCTCCCACCCTTCACCCTCAGGAACCTGACCTCGCCTTAAAAGCCACCTCAGAGCAGAACCAGAGACCTGAAGACCTCCCTTGCACCATCATTAACTCCTCAACTCACATTGAAATGTTTGCTGGGGGAGATTTGCAATCTCCTTGCCCAAGGAATTAAAGGCACTTTCCCTTCGGTGCAGTCAACACACGGGAGCTCCTCCATCCTGCACAAATCAGGAATAATCTCATTGGAAGAAATGCTGCCCAGCATTGTGGCTGCTGAAAGCCCTGGTGACACACGGCTCAAACAGGTCCTGGCCCTGAGAAAAAGCTTAAAACCAGGCCTGAAAACTCACCTGGAGTGACCCCAAACCCAGCACTTCTGGGTAGAAAAGGGTCACAGTGCTGAGATTTGATCTCTCCCGATGGTCAAGGCAAAGATCTCCACGGTTTCTTTTAATTTCTTCTCCCTCAGCTTTCAGCAGCAGCTGGTGCCACAGAGAAACCAAATCTATAGAAATAAATATTCCCTTTCAGCCTCATAGCGTAAGATAAAACAGAGGGTTTTGGCAAGGCTTTGGGAGAAATTTTTATACATTAAATAATTTTTTTTATAGAAATTACATAAATAAAAATTCTGCTGCCATTGTTGCTGCTGAAAGCCCCAGCAACTCACGGCTCAGAGTGGGCCCAAACAGGTCCTGGCCCTGAGAAAAAACCTAAAACCAGGCCTGAAAATTCACTTGGAGTGACCCCAAACCCAGCACTTCTGGGTAGAAAAGGGTCACAGTGCTGCTGGTGCTGGGATTTGATCTCTCATGATGACCAAGGCAAAGATCTCCAAGGTTTATTTTAATTTCTTCTCCCTCAGCTTTCAGCAGCAGCTGGTGCCACAGGGAAAGCAGATCTATAGAAATAAATATTCCCTTTCAGCCTCGTAGCAGAAGATAAAACAGAAAGGTTTGGCAAGGCTTTGGGAGAAATTTTTATACATTAAATAATTTTTATTTTATAGAAATTATATAAATAAAAATTCTGCTGCCATTGTTGCTGCTGAAAGCCCCAGCAACTCACGGCTCAGAGTGGGCCCAAACAGGTCCTGGCCCTGTGAAAAAACCTAAAACCAGGCCTGAAAATTCACTTGGAGTGACCCCAAACCCAGCACTTCTGGGTAGAAAAGGCTCACAGTGCTGAGATTTGATCTCTCATGATGGTCAAGGCAAAGATCTCCACGGTTTATTTTGATTTCTTCTCCCTCAGCTTTCAGCAGCAGCTGGTGCCACAGAGAAAGCAGATCTATAGAAATAAATATTCCCTTTCAGCCTCGTAGCAGAAGATAAAACAGAGGGGTTTGGCAAGGCTTTGGGAGAAATTTTTAGACATATAAATAAAATTTAAATATATATATATAAATTTTATATAGATAAGAAATCTGCTGCCAAACCCCTCTGTTTTATCTCACTCACATATTTTAACCTCTCTCCTAGCAGGGCTGCAGGCAGTTCCAGCACTCACACACCCCTTCCATGGCAGATTCCCTGCTTCCAAACACTCACACTCGGAGCAAGTGGCATTTCTGACAGCTGCAGATCACAAGCTTTCCCCTCCAGATTTTGTTCCTAAATGCTGTCAAATCAAAGGAAACACTGCCTTGCCTGCCAGGAGATAGAGATCAGAGGCAGACAATACAAAATCTGCCAGGGGAGCTGAGGAAAATAAAAAATTTAAAATCCAGTCCATTTGCAGAGAACGTGGCCAAGTTCTGAAGCAGTTTCTTGGGATTTCAGTTTGTGGTTTGAGCTGTGGGGTTTGTTTGGTTTGGGGGGTTTGTTATTTTTGTTTGTGTGTTTTGGATTGGGTTGTTTTTTTTTTCACTCCAGGATGCAAATTCTGTTTACAAGAGACACTGTGAGACAGGAGATTCCAAGAAGAACAAAAAATCAACCAACTGGGTTGGAAAGGACCTTGAAAATTATCTCATTCTGTCCCCTGCCATGGGCAGGGACACCTCCCACTGTCCCAGTTTGCTCCAAGCCCCAGTGTCCAGCCTGGCCTTGGGCACTGCCAGGGATCCAGGGGCAGCCACAGCAAAGCTGGGAAATCCATTCCAGGGCCTCCCCACCCTCACAGGGAAGGATTTCTTCCCGATATCCCACCCATCCCTGCCCTCTGGCACTGGGAGCCATTCCCTGTGTCCTGTCCCTCCATCCCTTGTCCCCAGCCCCTCTCCAGCTCTCCTGGAGCCCCTTCAGGCCCTGCAAGGGGCTCTGAGCTCTCCCTGGAGCTTCTCCTCTCCAGGTGAGGACCCCCAGCTGTCCCAGCCTGGCTCCAGCCCTGGAGCAGCTCCGTGTCCTTCTCTGGATTTTCTCCAGCAGCTCCTTCTGATATTTGGGGTCCCAGAGCTGGACACAGCACCCCAGGTTACCCTGGGGACAGGTGAGCACCTCTCAACAAACACTGAGATCAAACTGTGCTTTTTTGCCCAGGAGCTTCATGAAAAGGCTCAAAAGGATTTTAAAAATACTTTCCCTGCCCTGTTCCAGGCATTATCCAAGGCACTTCAGCACAACATTCATTCTGCTGCTGTCCTGACCCTGGATTTCACACTGAGAGTCCTTTACCTCACCTCAGGGCTTTTAAGAAGAGACAGAGACTTCAAACAGAGCCCCCCAAACCCCTGATGAAAACCAGGCAGGTCTTTGAAAGACAGAGAAAGACCCAAGTTTGCATTTCCCAGCCGAGTTCAGCAGCACTGACAAGGTACCAGCAAAACCCAAAACCATCCAGCTGGGATTGCAGGAGCAGAGCTGCTCCCTGAGGACGGGTACAGCCACCCCTGGGAGCATCGTGGCTCCACATCAAAGCTGCCAACAGCAGCCTGATTGCTGAGCGCAGACACCAAACACAACAAGTGTTAACCAAGGCTAGACTGTGGCTTGATTTCTGTCCTGGAGCCACCCTCAGCTGCTCTCCGGGGTGTTCATTTTGGAGCACTGTGACTTTGGAACTGGATTCCAGCAGCAGCAGCGAGCTGGGATTTGCTGCAGGGCTCCTGAGTCTCCCTGAAAGATTTTATCCCCTGCAGGCATCAGGGAGGAAGGGTTCCCCAGCCAGAAAAGGAACATCAGGAACATCAGCTCTTCCAGGTGGGAAAAGGATCAGGATGTTCCTCCCATGTCACACGGGTTTCTGACACCATCAGCACTTTGTCCCTGCCCCTGGGACACTCCAGGCCCCTCCAGGCTCCATCATCACATCCCAGTTCCTTCAAACTGGGAGAGGGATGGGAGGTGTGAAATGAGGGGTCTCTGCTGTCACCGTGCCCTCACCACATCCAAAGTGCTGTCAGATCCTATTTTTCCTCAGCTGGGAAGGGCTGGGATGGTGCCAGCCCCTCGTGTCCCCAGCCTCCCTCAGAGAGAGAGAGAAATCTGAATTGGGAGGTGGGATATGGAGCAAATATCCTGGGAAATGAGAGATCCCAGCCCAGCAAACAGCTGTGGACACCCAGCAGCTCCATCTCCGAGAGCTTTGCTGCCTCTCCATCCTCTCTCTTTTATAAAATGCAACTGATCCAGAGGCTGTCTTTAATCTGAAGTCTGCCCTTTAATTCTAACAATAAAAGGGGGGGAAAAAGGCAAAAAAAAGGCAATGAAACAGCACCTGTGCCAAGGGCTCCTTGTTAAACTCATCTCCACTCAGTCTCTCCCACGTGGGGCAAAACACAAAGGTCACTCATTACCTGTGAGGTCTCATCAGAGCAATCATTGCATGGAACAGCAGGGACTCTCCTGGAAGGGAAAAATCACATCCAAAGCAGTTGTCTACTGGAGGAGCCGTCAGGGAAAAAAAAAAATTAAAGATCAGAGAATAAGGTTTTGTCCTAACTGAACTTTTCAAGCAAAACTCCTTCAGCAGCCCAAGCTGGGGAAAGAGCACAGGAGGTTTGGTGGCAGATTCCAAGCTTGGGGTGGAGAAAATAACACTGTGGGGAAAGAATAAACTAATTTTTTAAAGTTAATAAACTCGTGGCTGGAATCTGGGCTACAAGGCAGCTGCAAAGCTGTTTTGTGTGAAGATGCAAACCCAGTTGAAATCAGTGAATTGCAGAGCAGGGACAGCCCCTGGTGCTGCAATCCTGGAAATCAGAGGCTGCCAGAACAGAGCAGCTGCACCAGGGACAGGCAGGAAAAACTCCCAATTTCCAAATTCCCTTCCACCAGACTCCTTTGGCACCCAGGGTTCAGGTGCTCAGTGTCACCTCCTCGAGCTCAGCAAGCCCCTGGATAACAAGAACTTCTCAGATTACATTTTTGTTCTGTTAAAGCCGTTCAGATTTGAGCTGTTCCACATCAGAGATTGCTGTTTGCAATCAGGGCTAAGCCACTTGTCAGAAACACAAAATAAACCAGAAAAATTTCCTTTTTCTCTGGAAACTGGTTCTTCTTTCATCCCCACATGGGTCTGACGAGAAGCTTTTCAGCAGCTCAGTGTTTTTCCTCCTGGTGAAGGCTGAGGAGGAACAAACCAATTCCTGCACTATTCACATCAGGAAACTTCTTCCAGAGGATCAGGAGAATAATCCCAGTCTTGTTAAGACGTGATTTAGACACACACACCACCATAAAAGAAAACAAAACCAGTGTTTTCCCTCACCAAGGCATTTTCCTGACATCACAGGCTGTTAGCTGCACTCTCAGGAGCAGAGCAGGAGTTTCAGCAACATCTCCCCTTGGGGCTCTTCCTGGAGCTGAAGGAAGGAAAGCCAGGCAGGGATGTGGGAAGGAGAGGAAACAAAAATATCTGTAGAGACAGAGAACCAGCAAATCCCAGCACAGCAGGAGAAACAAAACCAAGGCTGGAGCTTCTCAAACACTTCTCTCCTTATCTTCACCCACCTCTGGCCTAGGACGGCCTTGGCCCAGCCCAAGCTCTTGCCCACATCAGCCCTGCCAACCACAAGTGCCAAATTTATCTGTGCTAGCTGCAGCTTTGCAAAGTTAGGCCGACCCCAAGAACCTGCCTGGCTTTTATTGGATCAGAGAAATCCCTGTGCCAGCACTCGGGGTTGGGGTTCAGCCACGACCACCGCGAGTCAGCGCCGGAGCGAAGGAGGAGAGCGCGGCTTTTCCTCAGATCCAACAACAGCTCTTGGTTTGCACAGCAATTATTCAAATTTTGCTTGTCACACTGAGGGAAAAAACAAACAAACAAAATCTGCAAGAAGGCAACGAGCTGGGTGCTCAGTGCAGGCCAGCTTTCCCATCAGGATTTGAAGCTCAGCTGGCTCCAAAATCCCATTTCAGAGCAATTTCAATGCGCTGTGTCGCTGCATAATCAGTGCAGCATCATTAGGAGGAAGACACGGGTTTGTTTTCTTTTTTAAATCAGGATTTTTTATTTTTTTTCACCCTCCTAGATGAGTTTGGATATCATGCTTAGCAGGGAACCAGAGATAAGCCTCGTGCCGGGTGAGAGCTCTGATGTTTTTATAAAGCATCTTTCATAAGGCATTGAGGCAGACGTTAAACAGGAAGTGTTTATTGACTTTAAACTCACTTCATAAAACATTTACAGGGACAAGGGGAGAAGCAGGAGCTCCCAACAACGCAGTTAAAACAAAGATGAGCCCGTGCATTGTTCTGGAACTCAAACACTCCAGGCTTTAACACTCCTGGAAAAAAGAAAATTTAAGCAAATGGAGCCATCTCAGTCAGCCCTTCTTAATCCACAGCATTTAAGGTTATTGTCCTTTAGATAATGGGTGGGGAAAAAAATCACTTTAATACAGTTAAAACGGGCATGTGAATGTTAGAAAAAGAGCAGGTGGAGGGGAAAGAGGAGCTGGGACTGAGCCATCCACTGACTGCAGGATCTCAAACCCTTTGGAGGGAGCTGAAGGCTCAGTTTTCCAAGAAATCCAAGAAGGAAGTTTGGAGCCAGTTTGGTACTTGATCAGCACCTTCTTAAATCAGCAGAAATTGGTATTGCCCAGCAGGAAATTAAAGTTCCAGAGCCTGCAGCCTCCTTAGACACCTGGCTGTGATTTCAGTCAACACCCTCTCCTCAAAAAGATCCTTAAAATGTTCGTGGTGCCCTTGAGCCAAGACCTTTGGGGATCTTCTTCCCAACTATAAACACAGAAGATCTGTCTAGGTAATTTTTACTGTCTAGGTAATTTTTTTTTTAATTATTATTATTTTTTAACTTTTTTCTTTATTAATTTGGCAAAGGAGATGCTCCTTACTGGCGTCCAGCTGTGCAACCCCCTCCCAGCCTAGCAGGGAAATGTGGAAATCCCCAGGCCTGACTGAAGGCATTTCCCAAGAAATGTGACATTCTAGGAAAAGCTTCAGCTGCTCCTGGCCCTTCCCTTCCTCCTCCCGAGGCTGCTGACAGAGGCCACGTCTCAGATTCCCTCTTTGCTGAGCTCAATCAAGCTCATTGCTTAATTGGATTGAAACAACAGAGCTGTTTCATTAAATTGGAGCAGTGGGTCCTGAGCAACCCCTTCAGCTGAGGGCCTCAGACACTTCCCGCTGGCATTTTTGGGGCCAGAGATGCTGAGAAAGCCCCTTACAGGTGATTCCATCGCAACCCTTCCATTTTGGGAAACTCTGCAGGCTCCCAGGTGTGTTTTACAGGTAATTCCATGGGAACCATCCCTTTTTGGGAAGCTCTGCAGGCTCCCAGGTGTCTCTTACAGGTAATTCCATGGGAACCATCCCTTTTTGGGAAGGTCTGCAGGCTCCCAGGTAATTCCACCTGAACCATCCCATTTTGGGGAGGTCTGCAAGCTCCCAGGTAATTCCATCTGAACCATCCCATTTTGGGAAGCTCTGCAGGCTCCCAGATGGATTTTACAGGTAATTCCATCAGAATCATCCCATTTTGGGAAGCTCTGCAGGCTCTGAGGTGTCTCCTACAGGTAATTCCATGGGAACCATCCCATTTTGGGAAGGTCTGCAGGCTCCCAGGTGTGTTTTACAGGTAATTCCACCTGAACCATCCCATTTTGGGAAGGTCTGCAGGCTCCCAGGTGTTGTTAATCCACCCCTGGCCTGGATGAGTGCAGCCCCAAGCCCTCACATTTCTCAAAACACATCCATTTCTTCCTAACCCAGTGCAGATTGCTGAATTTTGTTCCATTCATTAGCTGCAAATGAAGGAAGAGCTCCTACAGTCACACAAAGACTTATAAAACAAACTAAACAGAAACAAAAAAACAACAATGCCTGACATCTGGAGGCTTTGGCCTCAGTTCCATTGATGGTTAACAGCTGATGTCATTTTCCTTTTTCTTCTGGCAACATCCATCCAGGAGTTCCACAGAACTTTTTAGGAAGAACCACAGGAGGAGATGAGAAAACCCCAGGCATGAGAAGGACCCAGCCCCTCCAAGCTGTTCCACCAGAAATTCCCACTGCAGACCCAATTCCCATCTCCTCCTCACTCCAGGTGAGTGCTTGGAGATTTCTCAGTCAAAAGGATCCCACCCAGCCTTGGAGCTGCTGGGCCATCATTCCCAACCCTTCCATTCCCACTCTGGTTGCAACCTCCCTTCCAGAGATAAAAAAACCCCAGCTCCCTCCTTGGGAGTCTCCCGCTTTAATAAATAAAACAAGAACAAAAGAGACCCCTGAGCTCACTTTTAATAACAAACAGGAGGATGTGGCTTGTTTTTCCCAAGAACCACCAGGCTGAGGCCTCCTGGGAGCACCTCCCTCCACTTGTACCCAGGCAGGGCCCAGATGGCCCAGACCAGAGGCTGAAAAGTGTTTCTCACTGTTATCCTATTCAAAAAATCATCATCCTATCCCAATTCCCTCCAAACCAATGACAAGGTACCTCACACCAGTCAAAAGGACAATAAAAATTAAATAAGAATCATCCCAGGCACAGATTTCCTGTGATGGGATTCCCTCCTGCCCTCTGTGTGTCAGTTCTTTCCCTTTTTCAGACCCTTCGGAGCTCATCCCATCCCATTTCCCCCTCCTTTGGGAACACAGACAAGGTTTCCTTTGGTTTTTCCAGGGAAAAAGTCCTTCCCTGGGTTTGCAATCCAGAAAGTCTTAGCGAATCCATAAAAAGTCACGGAAAAAAAAATATCCAGGAAAAAGTCACAGGAAAAAAAATATCCAGGAAAAAGTCACGGGAAAAAAAAATATCCAGGAAAAAGTCACGGGAAAAAAAAATATCCAGGAAAAAGTCACGGGAAAAAAAAGAATACCCAGGAAAAAGTCACAGGGGGGAAAAAAAGATCCAGAAAATGGTCCCTGGGGAAAAAAAATCCAGAAAAGGTCACCCAGGGTGGGAATCCAGAAAAGGTCACCTGAGACAGTCCAGAAAGCCACTGAAAACCCAGCTCCGCTTTCCTCTCTGCCTTCACTTTTAGATGGGCCCTGGGATGAAAGATCCCCACTTTCCCAGAAATGTTATTTACAGCAGTAACTGGAGTGGATCCCATGGAGCTGGGGGAACCCCAATGCCTTTGGGCACCCACACCCATGAAATCCAGCTAAGATGGGCCAGGGGGTGAAACAGGGGAAGATTTGGGGTTTGGCTTTTTTGGGGCGGGTGACAGAGGCCAATCAGGAGTGGAAGCTGAAGAAAAAACAGGGGATGCACCTTGGACCATCCAGGTGTTATTTTAAGGCAGAAGTTCCATTTTGTCTGTTTTTAAGGAAAACCTTTGCAGCAGAGCTGAGTTCTACCCGTGGTCACCCTGCAATACCAAAAACTCGGAAATTCAGCATTGAAATCCACCTTTTATCCAAGGATTTTACAGGAAAGGGAGCCCAGCTGGGCACATTTAATTAGAATATTCCCAAGCAGGATTTCCCTGAAGGGAGCTCCTCCCTCACAGCTGATTCACAGAAGGGAAAAGTGGTTTTTGTGCTCCCTTGGGGGTCCCATCCCCCCAAAATATTGGGGCAGACACAGGAAATATTCACGGGGAGGGAACAGAGCCCTCAGCAGGGAGGTTGTTCAAAGTTCTGGGGGAGTCCCACAGCTCCCAGCAAATTAATTCTTGCTTTGAAGATCAAACCATGGGCAAGCCCAGGGCCACATTTTCTCCCAAGCCACGTCCCAAAGATATTTTGCTTCCCTATTTCTCTTCCCCAGACAGAGCAGAGGACACAGGGGTAAATGAATATCAAGGGAAGGAGTTCAAGTGCCTCTTCTCAAGAATAAAATTCTAAACAGAAGTAAGAAAAATCTGAGGGGAAAAAGGATCCAAAACTGAATTTTGGATGGGTA
>JAHLSL010000015.1:31800539-31821837 GCA_025920805.1 Petroica traversi
ATTCTGGCATTTTCAACTCCTCTCACATAAAACCAGATTGAAAATCAAATAGTTCTGCCAATCACTGCACTTGGATGTTGCTTTGCTATGGGTTTGGGGTCGGGTGGCAGGAAGGGTTCACAGGAGATTTCTGAGGTCTCCCACCTCTGCTCAGGTGTCTGCTCTTGTGAAACTTGAGAAAATCAGTATTTTTGTGGCTCTGGGATTGGAGAAAGGGCTTAAAGGTTCCACCAGGGAGGAGTGGGATGGGAATAACATCTTCATCCACACATCACACCCCATGTGTTAGAAAAGGACCCCGATGTTTCCTGTTTTCCATTTTTTGCACCAACACCACCATTCCTTCCTGCTGGAAATGCCTGGAAAGTGCTATTATTTGCCCCTGTAATGAGGAGAATAAACATTATTGCAGCAGAGAAATGAGATTTTTGTGAAGACACACTGAGCACTTTCAGCAGGGCAGAGGGGAACCACAGCCCCAAATCCCACCCTGCTCTCTTCAGGCACATGAAACACATTCTGCTGAAGCTGATATTTGCAGGGATTTCACCCCAAAATCCAGCAGACTTTATATTTATTATTCTTTTTATTTTGAGGGACTCCAATAAATTAATTTGGTTTTTCTCAACTCTGCGATCACGGAAATAATTCGCTGATTTTTTATTACCAAGGAATGAGGGAAACAGGTAGAGGATTTTTATTTTTTTTCCCCTTAGGAAGCCAATTTCCTAAGGAAATGAGGCCTATTCCACCAAGCTGTGTGGAAGGGGAGGTCAAACAGCCACAATCTCAGGGAGTGCTGCCTGCTGGACGTGCCACATTTTTGGGGTGAGGTCTGGGAACGATCCGAGGGTGGGAACAGACAGGAGCTCCCTTCCCCTCCTCTGCACTCAGCAGAGGCAGAGCCTGAGGGAACAGAGCCAAAATTGGCTGAACCTCGGAGGCTTCAAAAACACAACATTTTTTACAGACAGTAAGGAGTGACCACATTTCTGAGGACATCAAGCCTTTTTCAGAAGCCACAGGGGGCAATGTCCTTGCCAATGAGAGGAAGAACTTCCAATGGATCTCTGAGCATGAGAACTCAGCCGTGAGACTCTAATCCCTGTGATAAGGACAGGAGTTAAACTTCCTGTTGTTCCCCGAGCTCCTCGTTTCCCTCCTGAGCTTCACCACGCTGCCCTGGAAGGGATGAATCCCTCAAGCACTTTAAGAGCAATGCACATTTACAAAAACTGGATCCTGTAATATCTCCCCGTGCAGCCGGGGCCATCATCTCAAATGGCAGCAGCGCGAGACAAGTTAATAACAGTCATTGTTCCAAGATTAAATTAGGTAGACAGGAATGATTTCTGCAAGATTCATAACGGCTTTAATGATACTATTTGGTTACCAAGAGCAATATATCTTTTCTATTCATGAGTTCCTGGAAATCAAGGGTGGTGGGGCTGTAAAATACATCTTTAAAGGTAGAGTTGCAGCCTCTTTGAAAGTTGGTTGTGCATTGTCTTGAATTGTCTTTATCCAGTGAGGAGGAGCAAGGCTTGGATGGGAACAGTGGCTCTGTGCATGGCACCTTGGGGAAATTTGGGATTTGAGGCTGGGTCAAACCCCAGAGAACACTTCAGCCACCTTGCTGGCATTGTTTTAGAGGAAGTGGTGCCATAGGTTGGACTCAATGGCCTTGAAGGTCTCTTCCAACCTGACGATTCTGTGATTATGACACAATTTGATATCAAAGCACAGCTGCAACATTTCCTGCGCCCATCCAGCAGCTGGCCAGCCCCACTTGGGTCCCCCCATGTGGCCCAGGACACGCTGAGGGTGACATTTCACCTGTCCGGGAGGGCCCAAGGCTGGAAGCGAGAGAGGAACACGGTGCTCTCAAACTGGACTTGCTTTGGGCCATGAAAACCGGGACACACTGAACACCCTGCGCCAGAGGAAGCATTTCTTTCTCGTAAATTGTCAACAGAGGCATTTTCCTAGAAATTCTGTGGAGTTGTGTGTTGTACATTCTCTCTCTGGAGAAGATCTCCAGCTGCAGTGACGCCGCTCGGTCACAGCTCCGAGTTTTGGCACTGCCCTTGCTCTGCTGGGAATTATTTCCAAAGGCAGCTTTGCCATGGGAATGCTCGCTGGAGTGGCCTGCAGCAGCAGCAGCTGGCCATGGAGTCACATCCAACCAGGCCTGAGGGCTTTTTCCTCACGCTGGTCCTGCTTGGAGCCACCTGAATTCCCAGCTGGGCAACCCAGCAAGCTCCCAGTGGGTTGGTTGCTCCACCAGTATGAGCCCAGTTGGGTGAGAGCTGAGGAAAAATATTTAGGAAGAGGCACAGAATGTCTGGAAGAGCTCACCACAACGTCAGATCCATCTGACATTGTCAAGTCAGTGTTGGCCACCTGAATTCCCAGCTGGGCAACCCAGCAGACTCCCAGTGGGTTGGTTGCTCCCCCAGTATGAGCCCAGTTGGGTGAGAACTGAGTAAAAATATTTAGGAAGAGGCACAGAATGTCTGGAAGAGCAGCTCACCACAACATCAGATCCATCTGACATTGTCAAGTCAGTGTTGGCCACCTGAATTTCCAGCTGGGCAACCCAGCAGGCTCCCAGTGAATTGGTTGCTCCACCAGTACAAGCCCAATTGGGGCAGAGCTGAGGAAAAGTGTTTAGGAAGAGGCACAGAATGCCTGGAAGAGCAGCCCACTGTGTTCCCCACGTCAGATCCATCTGTCCCTTGACAGGTCAGGGTTGAGACCCAGCTTGTCCAAAATCAAGGGACTACAATGACATTTGTGCAGAAAGGTGGATTTGCCAAGACAGTTGTTTTTTTAGGGAAATAAATCTCCATCCTCGGCAAAAAAAAGCAGCAGGAGGGAAGGAAAAGCAACGAGGCTGAGACTGGAGAGGAGCGCAGGAGACACCAGCCCTGACTTTGGAGAAGGGAAACAATCTCCGTGTGGTTTGGAGATGCAGGGAATGACAGAGAGACATTTGTGACTCCCAAAGTCTTCCTTTCATCACCTTTCAGCACGTTTGGCCAAGATTTTGCCAACATTTGTCCCAGTTTGCTGCCTGGTCGGGGCTGGGAGTGAAGACACCCAGCTTTCAGCTCCTTATGGGAGCTCACACCTTCTCCCAAGAGCTAAACCAATATTTTTGTGTGTTCTAGGAACCCAAATAAACATTTTTTCATGGAAGGAACGTGTCAGTGAGGACTTCTCCTTCCCTGGCAGGACCAGAGGATGTTGGATAAGGCTGTGTGTGGATTTGTCAGCAGCTTTTCATGAGGGGGAACTCCTTTTCTAATTTCATGATTACATTCAAACATACCATTCCAGAGCTGCTTACAATAGGAAAAAAAGAGAATTACAGAGAGGAAGTCACAATAAAAATTACATACAGGAGGGCGTAACCCTCTCATGGGGAGGTTTTTGAGGTGTTCCTGTGCAGGGCCAGGACTTGGACTTTATGATCCTTGTGGGTCCCTTCCAACTCAGAATATTCAATGGCTCTACAAAAAAAAAATATTAATTTTTCTCCACATATTTTTTTTCTGCGATAGAGAAGTCCCTTCAGCCATCATCTGCTGAGCCCTTTCAGCAGAGTCCACACGGAGCAATTTCAGCTGTTTCTTTTTGACTGAATACCATTGCTTGTGGATTTTAAGATCTTCCCCTTTCCACAGTGAGGGCTAAGTCTAAATTTCAACAGATAATAGGGAATTTCATTTTGGAGGAGACAAAGAAGCAACAGTCAGTAAGTGCTGGTGCGAGCAGCCCTGTTCTAAATCTGTCCCCAAATTTATTGGGGCTGCTTGAAATACCAGAAATGCAGAAGGCACTGGAAAGGTGAAGGATCTCATCCAGGGAGTGCTCACAGGGTAGATTTGCAGGCAAAAATGGGGGGAATTTTTCCTAAAAGTCACCTGCATCTTGTCCCACCACACCTGCCCCTTGCTGGAGTGGGATTTACAACCCCAAATCTGCAGAGCTCTGCATGCCTGATTCCCTCTCTGTGCTGTATGAATGTTGTCCTGCAGTGGGTTGGTTAAATGTTATTAAATGAAATAATTTCACCCCTAAGGAAAAAAAAAAAAAGGAATAAGAAAATCAAGAAGAATTTGTCAAACCTATTTGAATCTGCCACTGCAGTCCCTACTTGAGAAAAGTTTGAGGAGCCAGCTGGAAATCCTTCAGGGGTGTTGATGGCAAGAGCTCGTTTGTGATGTCTCAGAAATCAGTGGCCACAAAAAGGTCTTGAGATGATCTTGGAGGTCTTTTCCACCCAAATTTCTCCGTGATTCTGCAATCACAGGGATTGCAGCCTGGATTTGGAGCAGCCCAATTTTCCATCCCAAATGGAAATGTTCATCCCTGACATGGCCGTGCTGGGCCTGGGTCTGAAGCAGCAAACTCAGGAGCCTCAGCACCCCTGGGAACTCCTGTCTGGGGGATCTGTGGCAGCGTTGTGACCATGTTCTTGTTCCTGGGCAGAGCTCCACACCCCCCGTTCACCAGTGCAGGATTTGATTGTCCTCTGCCCCTACAATTTCCAAATTCCCGGGGGTATTGCCAGAGGGAATTCCTTTCAGCTTGGAGCTGTGAGCTCAGAGCACAGGACACCAAACTGTGAAGCATTTCAACCTTTCCCAAACCATCCCAGGGCTCCTCCAGCTCTTTCCAGCTGCCAACTCTCCCCACCGGCTGCGTCTCCCTGGACTTCAAACCACCCTCCAAAGCTTCCAGGACTGAGCCCAGTCCTCCCATCCCTATTTTATGTTTCCCTACCACGTTCACATCATCCTTTGGTCCCCAAACATCGCTGGGAACCCGGATCCAGCAGGTTGCCACCACACCCCCAAATCCCCAAAGCTCTCGCCTCTGGATTGTTGCTGCCTCCCCTCAGACTTGGCCGGGTTCACCCTCATCCTCATCGCGTGTAAATCAACATTTTTCTGCGTTGCACAATTCCTTCCTCGGCCGTTTATGGCTTCCCCGAGCTCTGGGTCACCTGGAAGGTTTTATCAGCAGCCAACGTGTGTTGTCCTCAGGTCATTAATTCAGATTAAAGAGCGTGGAAATGCTTTCGGCCCTACCCCGGTGGGAACGTGGCCACTGCTTTAATTACTGCCTTAATAATTACTCTTTGGATCCCATTAATTAGCTGCTTTGAGGGCTATTTAATGCCTTCCGCATGCCTTGCTCACCATTTTCACTCAAACTGAACCCAGGACTGACTTAAAGCATCACTTTCTGTAACTTTTTGTCAAGATCTTTAAGATCCAGCCCGTTACAATTCGGTAAAACTTCGTAATCTTATTTTTCTAAGGTACCAAATTCACTTGACAGCATTACTACTTTGTCTTACTTTTGTTACCCTCCTTTAATTTCCTTCCTCTATTAATTATTTCCCCTTAATTTATTGCGTCCTGTGTGAGGTTCTGTGTTTTTTAGCCTGGGATTGATGCCAGAGCAAGGGACGCACACTTTCCTAGGATATCCCATTTTTACCTTTTGGAAAACATCATTACAACTTTAGCCCAGTTCTCATCATTCAGAACCACCCAGAAAAATATCATTTTTGTCCCAGAGACCTCCTCAGGCAGCTCTTGGGTGCAGTTAGAGCTGTGAGTCAAGAATTTATGGTTGCTGCCCCAGTCCCCCTTCACCATCCAGGTTTGGATTCCATCATCTGCCCGTTCCCAATGCCAGAGCAGAAATATTTAGGGAATTTTTCTGTCCCCACCATTATCAACACTTTTTATATTTTTTCCCATTTCAGACTGGTAATGGCTCAACTCCATTGGGAAAAAAAAATTTTTGTGCTTTTTGATGTCATTTGGTGCCTCCCCATTTGTCCTCAGCCCTCCTGGCCGATGGTTTCTCCTCAAATCCTTTCCCTCTGGGGCTTCCTCAGTTTGATTTTAATTTTTCAACCCCAGGAAGGACCTGCAAGTGTCACCAGGTGTCCCCTGGGGCTGGGCTGGGCTCTGTGACTGAAAATGTCACTCAAAAGCTGAGCTTTCCCCCTCTGCACTCTGAATTTGGTTCGCACTCACACTCAGTTCCACCCCTAGGTGTGCTACAAGTGAACACAAAAAAAAAAATAGAGGAAGAGTTTATGTGTATTTAACTAATGTTTGACCAAGCCAGAAATTTATTTCAAGGGTAGTGAAAGTATTTTAAATAATTTTTTTTCTGTATGTGGACATGTCCTTAAAGAATAAATGCTGGGAATAAATAACTGCATTGTTTTAGTCCATCTCTCTTTTTATTTTTAAGAATTAAATAGTTTAAATAAAATGTGAAAAGTCTTCATTTATATCAGAACTCCTTGAAATACTCACGGTATTATTGCAAGGGAAAAAAAAAAAAACCACTCTCCAGGCTCTGGTTTCAAATCCTCTTTCACCTTTGTGGGTTTTTCTGAGCCCTTTAATGCTCAGGTGGAGCTGCCTCACCTCTTGCACAACCCTCAGCCTGCTGCTCCCCTCTCTGCCCTGAATTAAAGCCTCCTCTCACATCTTTCCTCACCCAAAGCTTTCTCTGATATAAAGAAATGCTGAATAAAAGGAGAACAAAACAATGGGCCGAAGTCACCAAGAGCTCTGGAGAGGTCACTCGCCTTTGCCAAAATATTCTGTACATCCCTGGATGTAAAACTTCATCTGGGTGAGAAAACAATCCTAAACACTTAGGGAAAAATAAAAAGGTATTTTTAGATTCTTTTAATTCCTTTTCTGATGAACTTGGATTTATGTAATTTGTTGCAATTTTTTATAAGATTTTTTTACCTTTTGTTGCACTTGTTATTCTGGCTGTTATTGATATGCAGGGCAGGGTTCTCAGCCTCATTTTTGGCCATAGAGTCCTACAACAATGACAGCTGAAAAATCAGGACTAAAGCAGGAGTGAAGCCGTGATAAAAAGAAATGAGAATTATTATTCAGAATATTCATAAAGCTGTGCTTCAGCTAATTCTTCATTTGTTTGAGAGTCTCCTTTAGGAGAAAGAAGAGATTGTAAAAAAATGTGATTATTTCACCTTGGAGGCTGGAAAACTCTTAGTTGAGGTGAAAGGCAGGTAATGGGATTGGAAATGTACCTGTTCCTGTTCCTAATGATAAACAATAAAGGGGAAAAGAGGTGCGCGATACAAACCCAACAGCAGAAACAGAGAACAATAGAAAATGCAAAATATTGTTCTTTTATAAATAAACAGCAGGGGAAATTTGGGGAAGGGAGGGAAGGGCTCAGCTCAGACCTCTCTGGGTATTTTCAAGCTGCTTTTGAGGTATTTAGAGCCCTGCACACAGGAGCAGCTCCTGTCCGGGGAATCATCAGGGATTCAAGGATTTTGTGCCCCCAAACAGCTGAGGGTGCCCTGGGGGCTCAGGAGGAGAGTGGGGAGGTGAGGAGGTTCCCCCTGTGCTTGTTGTCCTGCCTCTCCCGAGTTGGGTCACAGGATCATTTAGGGTGGAAAAAGCTCTGAGGTCGAGTCCGACCTCAACACCAGGGATCAAACTAAACCAAGTCCAGGGATTGTGAGGAAAAAGAAGTCTCAGGCAGATGGGTGAAGGTTCAGCGCTCAGAGGACACAAATTCTGTCCACAAAGATTTTGTTGTGCTAAAATCAAGCCCAGGCGGGTGAGAAACTCAGCGAGCAGAGCAAGCTCCTCCTCCTTTCTTCACCTTCCCACTGGAGATGCTCGAAGAGTGAAGCAAAATTCCAGCCCTGCAGGTGCTTTTTGCTTTTTTAGCATCCAGAGAGGCTGAGGTTGGAAACACAGAAATGAGGTGGGTGCTTGCAGCAAAATGCAAACCCAGAGACCTCACACAAATGGGCTGTAAAAAAAAAAAAACCAGATAAAATACAGATGCAGATAAAATACAGCCTAAAAAATGGAGAGATGACGAGCTGGGAGGTGTTTGCCATGGATGAATCCCTGCAAAGGGACAGCTGGGCATGAAGGGAGTGGAAAGGAAAGAAATGGTCAAAGCCTTTGAGGTCTTTCACTGCCACCATCATGGATTGGACTTGGAGAACCTCTGTCGAGACAAGAAACTCTTAAACTGCACCATTTTGTGTCCACAACTCCCTGACAGGAGTGAGGGTCGGGCTCTGCTCCCAGGGAACAGCCACAGGATGAGAGGAAACGGCCTCGAGTTGTGCCAGGGGATGTTTAGGTTGGATAATAGAGGAAATTTCTTCATGGAAAAGGTTGTCCAGCCCTGGAAATGGCTGTTGAGGGAAGCCATCGAGTCACAGTCCCTGGAGGGATATAAAAGCCATGTGGATGTGGCACTTGGGGACATGGTTTGGAGGTGGCCTTGGCAGGGCTGGGGGAGTGGATGGACTCCACGATCCTACAGGTCTTTCCTCCCTCAAAAGAATTCTCTGATTCCATGAAAAGAAACTCCAAAGACCTCCATTGTCTCAGAGCATGAGGATCACTGGCAGGGCTGGAGCTCATTCCAGCCTGGCTGCAGGGAGGGGGAAGCAGGGAATTCCTTTGCCTCCACTGAGACTCTAAATCTTGGTTTAACAGCGCTGTCCTCTCCAGATTTGAAACCCCCTGCGTTTATGGATGTTCTGGGAAAGTGGCAAAAGACATCTATTCACAATGGGATTGCTGGAGACAGCTGAGGGACTGTTTCCTGGAATGATGGAAAAGGCTGCCTTGTGGATATCTGGCTGGGCTGGTTCTGCTTGAGTGATGACTTGATTGCTCCTGGGGTTTGCTGAAATCCTGGTTGTATATTAAGCCACGCTGACCCTTGGATGAGCATGTTCTTGGTAATATTTGAATAGAAAGAAGCTGGTGGAGCATTTGGGCTCAATAAAGGCAGCAAAATGTGGCTGAAGGGAGTGGATTGGATTGGGAAAGGGCCTGGGTCAGAGATATCAAATCATTCCTCTTCGTGGCTGGGTTTTGAAGCTGCAGCCCAGGGTGTTCCTGCAGTGCTGTGAGTTAGGGATGGTTTTTTGGGGGTGAAATGGAAATGCATCCCAGTTTTCCCACAGGACAATCCCACAGGCAGGTGCTTTGGGAGTGGGGATTTCTCTCACCCTGCAGAGTTTCCAGCAGGCTGCTCCAAGGGGTAAAAGGAAAGTCTTGCTGTGTCTGAAATTGGGGAGTTTTCCTGCTTGGAGGCTCAAGTGCTCACGTGGAGATTTTCCTGTGCCACCTGCATCCCTTTCGTTGTCTTCCCTCTTTCCCTCACCCCCTCTCTGCCCCTCTCCTCTTCGAGCACGAGTGCATCACATCCTCCCCTCCTGCTGCAGGAGCCTCATGGAATCACAGAATTATTTAGAGTGGAAAATCCCACTGAGATCCTCCAGTCCAACCATTCCCCCAGCCCTGCCAAAGCTACCCCTCACCCATGTCCCCAAGTGCCACATGCACCTAGATGTTAAATCCCCCAGGCATGGGGACTCCAGCACTGCCCTGGGCAGCTGTGCCAGGGCTGGACAATCCTTTCCATGAAGAAATTTTCCCAAATATCCAACCTAACCCTCCCCTGGCCCAGCCTGAGGCCATTCCCACTCCTCCTGTCCCTGTTCCCTGGGAGCAGAGCCCGACCCCCCTGGCTGTCCCCTCCTGTCAGGGGCTTGTGCAGAGCCACAAGGTCCCCCCTGAGCCTCCTTTGCTCCAGGCTGAGCCCCTTTCCAGCTCCCTCAGCCTCTCCTGGAGCTCCTTTCCTTCTCTGGACTCTCTCCAGCCCCTCAGTGTCTTATTCTGAAGGTCCCATGGTCCTTGCACCATCCCATCCTTTGCCTTGAAGCTCTAAATGAGCTTTTCACCCCCCAGGCCAGGCCCAGCAAAGCCAAGCCCAACCTCAGTGGGGTCAGTCCCCTCTGCCACCTGTGGTCACCATCCCATCATTGCCCCAAAGCCAGTCCTGTCCCCTGAGCCCCTCACCCCTGACCCTCATAATTCCACTTTTTGCTATTTAAAAAAAAAAAGTTAAAAACAAAAAAATAATCAAAGTCCTCTTTCTGTTTGCTTGAGGAAACAAAGGCCTTTTTTTTTTCCCCAAGCCTTTCATCCTTTACCTTGGCTGCTGGGTGCTGATTCCTTGATGGCAACACCTTCCTCCTCTCCAGCTGGTGTTTCCAGGAACGTCCCTTTTGGCTCAATCCCCGTTTTTGGCCCTCCATGGCCATCCCAAGCTCACCCTCCTTGCCTGGGATGCCAAAACCCCTCCTGTCCGTGTCAGGCTGGCCAAGCTTCACTCACTGCCCATCTTTTTTTCAGATCTGATGGGAAGATTTGGGCACCATCCCCTCACTCAACCATCTCTGTGCTCCCCCCATCCCACAGCTCCCCTCTTCCCTCCCCTGCAGCCCCGAGCAAACAGACAAACAACCCTTTTATGAAAGGGAAGAGGGAAAGCCAAGAGCAGCTGCTTTAAATCTGCTGTAACGCTGGCGGCAATTGCATAAGGCAGAGGTTTTGCTGGTGTCCCCACCCCATTCCTGAGGAATATTTGATTTATTTCGGTGTGGCTGTGCCCGCTGCCCATGCCCTCAGCACTTTGGCAGCGCGGGGTCCGAGGGCAGCATCAAAGAGCATCCCTGGGTTCACTCCTGCCCCGGTGCCATCCCACAAAAAAAAACGGGACAGATTCAAAGCAGCCCAGCCGAGTTCCTTGGCATGGCCTGGGCGTGCAGAGCTCAGGAAACAGATGGGTCTCACCAGCCCCAGGGGCTGGTGGCTCTGAGAGAGCAGCGAGTTTCAAATTAAGTGACCCTTGAGCGAGAGGGAGCAGCCCCAGCGCTCCTCTGCTGGCCAGGGCAGGGCCCTGTCCCTCTGCTCTGCTTTGCTCATCTGGGAGCAGGGAATCCTGCCTTGGCTGCGAGGCCTGGCTGGGCAGGGACTGAAAAATCATTTAATTTCCCCATTTCCATGGGCAGGGACACCTCCCACTGTCCCAGGTGGCTCCAGCCTGGCCTTGGGCACTGCCAGGGATCCAGGGGCAGCCACAGCAAATCTGGGCACCCTGTGCCAGGGCCTGCCCACCCTCCCAGCCAGCAATTCCTTCCCAATATCCCATCTAATTCACATTCTGGCAGTGGGAAGCCATTCCCTGTGTCCTGTCCCTCCATCCCTTGTCCCCAGTCCCTCTCCAGCTCTCCTGGAGCCCCTTCAGGCCCTGCAAGGGGCTCTGAGCTCTCCCTGGAGCTTCTCCTCTCCAGGTGAGCACCCCCAGCTCTCCCAGCCTGGCTCCAGACCTGGAGCAGCTCCGTGGCCTCCTCTGGATTCCCTCCAGAAAATCCACATCCGCGTCCTCCTGCTGCTGGGGATCCCAGAGCTGGCTCCAGCTCTCCAGGACACAGCGCTCTTTCGGGAGAAATATTCCCTGATTCCAAAATCTGCCTCAACCATCACGTCAGGTCTCAATCTCCAGCCTCCAGCTGAGCCTGAAAATTGAGCATTGGTTTGTTCTTGGTGGGTGGGAGCAGGACTGAGATGCTGTCCCAGATGTGGCCATGCCAAACCCCCATGGGAGCAGGAAAGAGCCACCTCACAGCGGGACAGCAGCTCCATTTTCCTTTGCTGCCCATCTTGGTGGCCAAGGATGCTTTTTCCAGCGTGAAAAATCCGTCAGCACAAAAAGTTCGTGACAATATTTAAAGCCCAGCTGCAGTTCTTGCAGGTGCAGGAATTGCAGGGTTGGTGAGCACAACCTCAGTTTTGGTCTGCAAAACATCTGAGGAGAGAGGTGTTGGGGAAGATGAAATAGGAAAGCCTTATAGATATGATTGCCTTGCAGGGGATGCTGAAAATATGGAAAGTAGAATCGAAATTGGGATGAGGACAAGGTTTGAGTTGAAGAGTAACTAAGAAACAATGGCAGAGCTGGCTGAAGGGAATCCTCCTTCTGGATAGAACAATGCCCTCTGCCCAGGCAGGGCCAAAGGGCAGAGCAAACCCTGCCTGCCTGGGAGAGATTCCCAAAAGCAGTTTTTTTAAAGTTTAAAATATAACCCTGTATGGTAATGTGATGATTCTTATAGGTTGCATGCAAATGTTGTAGGGTTTGTAGCTTGTCTCAGATTGGTTAAAGAGAATTAGAATATTCAACAGAGAAGATGATTTATTGTATTGTAAACGGCAAATCAGCCTCTTTTTGCTCTCTCTTTTTGCCTCTTTCTCTCTCTCTCTCTGGCCTGCTCTGAGCTGTGTCTTGCAGCCCAGCAGCCTCTCACACCCACGCTCTTTCACAATAAACTCCCATGCTCTAAACCCATCTTTAGAGATCTCTCACTTCTATTTTACCCTCATAACCAAATCCCACAGAGTTAAATCCTACAGAGAGGGACCCATTTTCCTGCTGCTTCAGTGCAGGGAAGATCCTGCAGGTGGAGAGGAAAAAGCAATTTGTCATTTTTTCAGCTGGGTGTTGTAATTGCCCAGATTTGCTGTGCCTGCCCCCGCATCTCTGGAAATGTCCAGGGATGAGGCTTGGAGCAGCCTGGGACAGTGGGAGGTGTCCCTGCCCATGGGAATGGGGGGATTGAGATGGTTTTAATTATCAAACCATGATAATTCCATGATTCTACCTGCAGGAATCACAGGAAAAAGCCAACAAACACCAAACAAAATTTAAAAATATTAATCTAAAGCAAAGAGACCCCTGAGATTTCTTGTATCACCACCCCCTCCCCCCTAAAAATTCTCTCCCAGCCTCTCAAATCTCTCCCTTTTCCCTGCCTCGTGTGCTGAGAGGAGACTGGAAGGATGAGGTTTTTTCAGGAAAGGGTTGCAGGAGGAAACGCTGGACAAGAAAATCTGCTAGACTCAAAATCTGCTGCTCCCATATGGATGTTTTCCCTGGCCCACATTCCCTTCTCTCTGGGAATTCAGTCCCACTGCAGGCAGTAAACACCTCAAAAAACGGGTAATGAAGCGCTCAGGACTGGGATGTTTAAATCCCTGCAAAGATTTATTTCCCAGTGGCTTGTTCAGAGCTACTGAGGGTATTTGTAAGGCTGACAGGAAATAAATCCACGTTCCCTGAGCCCCAATAAGTTCTCTTAACCACAACATAATTCATCCTATCTCCTGATAGGAATATTTGGTGTTTTTAGCCTGGGCTTCCTGAGCAACAGGATATTTGCTCCTCCAAACATTTAAAATCTCTATAAAAATAAAATTAATTTTAAGGTGGACATTTGAAATCTGTCTCCTTTTTTATCTCATCAACTATTGGGATTTTTTTTTTAATCATTATTTTAACTTCACAGCATCTTGCTTCATCTTGTTTTGATTCAGTTTAGGCCAGAAGTCAAAATAAAATGGGACGATGAAGTCTGAATGTCCTTTCCTTGTCTCTCCTCCCTCTTTCAAAGGGAAAAACTGGAAGGAAAGGGTTTGTCTGAATCCATGGAGAAAGGTGGGTTTTTCTTGCCGTGTTTCAAGAGGATTTTAGGGCAGGACACAGGGAAAGGCTTTTCCCAGCCTTGGGGGATGCACAGAGCAGAGAGGGAGAAGAGGTGACACGAAGAAGACACAAAATGATGGATGAGCAGGCTGGGAATCCCGTTCTCCGCTGTTTTCATCATGTCTAGAAAAAAAAAACCGACCCCAAACCCATCCAACTCAGCTCAAAGGCAACCAGAGCACCTCATCAATTTAAGCTGTGTGATTACAAAGCCTAATTAAGCTGTGGAACTCATCACCAAGAGCGATTGTGCAAGCTCGGAGGTTAGAAAGATTGCAAAAAAATATTTTTTTTCAAATTAATTTTTCAAAAAAAAAAAAGAGAAATAAAATGGCATTTATCTCTGTTTTGGAGCATCCAGATCTCTGCTAGACTGGCCTGGAAAGGGATATCAATTCTCATGCTGCAGAGCACAAACAAGCTACCAACAGCCCATTAGGATGAAACTTCTCCTGTGGGAAAATTGCATGATTTATCAAGTGGAGCGTTTCTTCCATCTCCCTTTGAAGCAGCTGGGAGTGATTAATGTCCAGACCAGGGTCAGGAGTAAGGTTTGGTCCTGGCACTTTCTGGCCCTCCCCGTGTCACTGGGGAATCAAAGCCTGGAGAACTCCAGCGGGGCGGGACAAGAGTTAAATCATCCTATAAATTAAGCACTTCCCATCTGAGCACAAAAATCTGCCTTTTCCAAAGATTATCCCTGGAAAAAAAGTGGATTTAGGGAGTGTTTCAGAGCCACGTGTGCTGTCCAGATCCCTGGAGTGAACGCTGAGGTTGCCTTGGCAACACAGGGATGGGGAATGCAGCTCCAGAGGGTTTGAACCCCAGAGGCTGCTCCTGGCCATAAATATGAGGCATTGCCATGGTTTTTCTCTGTTTTCCAGCCCTTTAAACTGGATGAAAAGCCTGGGACATCCACTAGCAAAGGTGGCTGGTGATCAGTGGAAGCAGCGAGGAACCTTCCTGGAAAACCTTTTGAGAGTGTTCTTGGCTGGCACATCAATTGTAGGGCAATTTGGGACAGGGACTGTCCTTCCATCCCATAAATTAGCACAGATCCATTGGGTTCCTCCACTGGTACTTTTGAGTTTCTACCATAACACAAGGAACAAAACCAGATTAAAGGCATTGATGAGTCTTTTGGGGTTTGGGGTTTTTTTTCCCCATTTCCTGGAAAAAAGTGTTTTACTTCTCACTGAAAGGTTTTTACCCTGAGGCACCACAAGGAATATTCCACAGGTTTGAGGTCCTGGTTCTCACCTCGAGGGCTGCATGCAAGGCTGGGAGATGCAGTGATGTGCCCAATTCAGGAATATCTCAGAGTCTGCACTCATTTGCTTGTCCATAGACAACATTTTTACATTTACAGAATTCTGGAATGGTTTTGGGTTGGAAAGGAGCTCAAACTCCATCCAGTTCCACCCCCTTGCCACAACCAGGGTGCTCCAAGCCCTGACCAACCTGGCCTTGGGCACTTCCAGGGATCCAGGGGCAGCCACAGCTTCTCTGGGAACCTGTGCCAGAGCCTCCCCCATCAAAAGGAACTTTATCCACAGAGTTTTGGGGTAATGATCAAATTTCCCAGGATAACTCTTCCACTGGCAATAAATTAGATGTTCCTGTCTGGCCCTGGAGCTCCAACCTGCGTGTTGCTGCCAGGGATGGACCACTGTGTTTATCATCTTTTTTTCACTATTTATCCAACCATCCCTCCCTTTTCCTCTTGGGATCAGGGCACTGTTGGGGAAGATGAAATAGGAAAGCCTTATAGATATGATTGCCTTAAAAAGATGCTGGAAATATGGAAAGTATAATTGAAATTGAGATGAAGACGAGGTTTGAGTTGAAGAGTAACTAAGAAACAATGGCAGAGCTGGCTGAAGGGAATCCTCCTTCTTGATAGAACAATGCCCTCTGCCCAGGCAGGTCCAAAGGGCAGAGCAAACCCTGCCTGCCTGGTAGGAGATTCCCAAAAGCAGTTTTTTAAGGTTTAAAATATAACCTCGTATGGTAATGTGATGATTCTTATAGGTTGCATGCAAATGTTGTAGAGTTTGTAACTTGTCTCAGATTGGTTAAAGAGAATTAGAATATTCAACAGAGAAGATGATTTATTGTATTGTAAACAGTGAATCAGCCTCTTTTTGCTCTCTCTTTTTGCCTCTTTCTCTCTCTCTCTCTGGCCTGCTCTGAGCTGTGTCTTGCAGCCCAGCAGCCTCTCACACCCACGCTCTTTCACAATAAACTCCCATGCTCTAAACCCATCTGTAGAGATCTCTCGTTTCTATTTTACCCCTATAACCAAATCCCACAGAGTTAAATCCTACAGGGCACTCTGCTCGATGGGCCTTGAGACAACAAAGTTTTGACACCCTTCTATCCCTGGACTCCCTGTTTGGTGCTGGCCAAGGATTTCTGAGGTGTAGGAAACACTTTTTTCACACCGGGTCTGTTTGCTTTTTGTCCTCATTATCCCCAGACCCTGACTCATTCTTTCCAATTCCTTCATGAAACTTTGGTGGGAATTCAAGTGTCACAAACCTGCTGAAACCCCTTGTCCTCTCCTGGTCCTCTTCAGCTTCCCAGAGGTTTTGCTTCCCAGAGTGAGGAGGTGAAGCCACATGAAACCCTGTGGTGCCTGCATGGAATTCTGGATTCCTCAGCACAGGGAGAATTCCTGCGAGGTGCTCAGGAATATCCACTGCAGTAAGAACATAGCATGGGCACTTACCCTGGCTAAATAGGACACTTAATTCCCATTAATGCCGCGCTAATTAGAGCACGGTGATCAACAAAGGAGAAAACACCATCTCTGTGTCCCTCTGCAAAACCCTTCCTGATCTCCCACAAAAAATGTAGGCCACCCTTCCCTGGGCTCAAAGGGACTCAGCTCCTCTGGCGAGAACAACCATCAGCAATTCTCCAGATTTCATCTTTCATCCCTCGTTCTGGGATGAATTTATCTACAAAGAAAAATCTGTAGATATTTGTAGTGCAGGCAGAGACAACCACATTAGTCAAAAAAAAAGAAAAAAAAAAAGCCTGCTAAATGCAGTGTGTGCACTGAGAGTGACCTAAATATGATTAAATTACCCTGCCTAATTTCCAGCAAGAAAAAGCTACCCAGAATTACTTTAATTAGCAGAGAGGGATGCTGTCAGCCCCTTGCTGGATGCAGCAAATTCGCTGTTCTGCGTTACTCCTTGTACCCACGGCATCCCTGTGGTAGGAAAACAAAACTCTTGCCTACTCCTCACTGCAAAAATCACCATTATTTATTCCTGTCCAGGCCTCCTTAGGAAGTGCAGTTTGTGCTCCGTGGTGTTCTCCATCTGTTTTACCCCCCCAAGGTGTTGCAAAGCCACTTGGCAGTTCCAAGAAGCTGGAGGAGAGCTGCCACTGACTGAATCCCACGTTCCCTTCCAGAAAAGTCTGGATCCTCCTGGCTGCGCAGCGCCGTGGTGGGTCAGACCTCAGCACGCCCAGCTGGAGGGCAGGAACCTTTCCTGGGGATTTGGAAGCCTCGCTGAGGTCACCTGGGGTGAGGTAAGGGTGGAATTTGGGTCTCCAGAGGAACATCTGGGCCTTGCGTGGGTTCCAGTTGTGATGGGAGAACTCAGGGAAGAAAAATGTGGCTGAGGGTATTGAATATACAGAGAATTCTGCTTTGGGGAGATCCTAAACAAATGTTTTGAGGCTGGGAGAGAATCGTGGAAACATGGAATTGTTTGGGTTGAAGGGACCTTAAAGATATCAATCCACCCCTTGCCATGGACAGGGACACCTCCCACTGTCCCAGGTGGCTCAAGCCCTTTCCAACCTGGCCTTGGGCACTGCCAGGGATCCAGGGGCAGCCACAGCAAATCTGAGAATCCTGTGCCAGGGCCTCACCTCCCTCACAGCCAGGAATTCCTTCCCAAAATCCCCCCCAAATCTCCCCTTTCCCAGCGGAAGCCATTCCCTGTGTCCTGTCCCTCCATCCCTTGTTCCCAGTCCCTCTCCAGCTCTCCTGGAGCCCCTTTGGGCCCTGGAAGGTGCTGGAAGGTCTCCACAGAGCCCTGTTTTCTCCAGGCTGAACAATCCCAGCTCTCCCAGCCTGTATTTAGGAAAGCATCCCAACATTCCTGTATTTTCCCGATTGTCCAGTGGCAGAGAATGGGCAAGATGACATTTCAGCCCAGGACAAATGATGATTTTAATGCCCTTATTTGCAAGCAGCTACTTTTTCGTGGATTAATCACACTGCGCTGGGCTAGAGCTCAGTGGAATATCAATCATGGATTTCTGGGATCAAACCCAGCATCTCTTCCTCAGAGAAATCCCTCCAAGAGCTGCCAGGTGTTTCCAGCAGCTCCCAGCTCTGTCTGCAGCCACAACAGGGGGACCTCAATAACCACCCATGAGGTGACATTTCCAGTTCCAGGGGGTGGCATTTTGGGTTCCAGGGGGTGACAGCTCAGTCAGGGGCATTTTCCTGATTGAATTTTGAGAGGAGAAGGGATGACACCTCCTGCTCTCCCCTCCAGCTAAGGGAAGGATCAGAGGAATTCCCAAAGTGTGTCTGGGGGAGAAGGGACCAACAAACTGGGAAAGGCTGGGAAAACAAGTCAGCTTTGAAGGGAAACCCAGCTTTCAGCACTGCAGAGCATCCTTCCCATCCCGGCTCGACTTCATGAAGTGCAGCAAGGGGAAAAGGAGGGCAAAAGGAGGGGAACAGGAGGGGAAAAGGAGAGGAGAGGAAAGGAGGGGAAAAGGAGGGGAACAGGAGGGGAAAAAGAAGGAGAAAAGGAAGGGAAAGGAGAATAAAATGAGGGGAAAAAAGAAGGGGAAAAGGAGGGAAAAGGAGGGCAAAAGGAGGGGGAAAGGAGGGGAAAGGAGGGGGAAAGGGGGAAAGGAGGGGAAAAGAAGGGGAAAAGGAGGGGGAAAGGAGGGGAAAATGAGGGGGAAAGGAGGGGGAAAGGAGAGGGAAATGAGGGGGAAAAGAAGGGGAAAAGGAGGGGGAAAGAAGGGGGAAATGAGGGCAAAAGGAGGGGAAAAGGAGGGGGAAAAGAAGGGAGAAAGGAGGGGGAAATGAGGGGGAAAAGAAGTGGAAAAGGAGGGGGAATGAGGGGAAAAGGAGGGGGGAAAGGAGGGGAACAGGAGGGGAAAAGGAGGGGGAAATGAGGGGAAATGAGGGGAAAAGGAGGGGGGAAAGGAGGGGAACAGGAGGGGAAAAAGAAGGGGGGAAACGAAAGGGACTTGGAGCGTGTGGGGCAGCGGAGAGGCTGAGGAAAGAGAAGTGATGGAGCCAGAGCCTCCCTCAGCGAGAAACCCCTGAGAAACCCCGAGCTCAGCCCGGGCAGCGCCTCGTTCATCATTCCCGACCGGGAGGGACGGGCTGGGGCAGGAACCTCGCCCGGGGCACCGCCGGCTCCCCCGAGCGCATCCTCCTCCTCCTCTCCCCGCTCCTCGCTCCCTCCTGCCCCGGATCAGCCTCCGCGATGAGCAGGGGCAGAGTTGGAATCTCCGGAAGATCCAAGCCGGGGCTTTTCCAGGTCGGGGATGGAGCTGAGGTGTCGCACAGGCTTCCTGGAGGTGCTCACGGGCAAACAAACCTGTCCAGAGCTGGCGTTAGGGGTGCACCATCCATCCAGTGCCGGGGTCCCCCGGGAGTGGTGAGGATTTAGGAGTGAGTCCAGAGGGGCAAAAAGTGGATTAGGAACTCTGGAGCCAGGCTGGGAGAGATGGGAATGCCCAGCGTGGAGAAGAAAAGGCTCTGGGGAGAGCTCAGAGCCCCTTCCAGAGGGTTCCAAAAGAACTGGAGACGGACTTTGAGAGAGGGGTGCAGGGACAGGACACAGGGAATGGCTTCCCACTGCCAGAGGGCAGGGATGGATGGGATTTTGGGAAGGAATTGTTCCCTGGCAGGGTGGGGAGGGGCTGGGATGGAATTCCCAGATTTGCTGTGGCTGCCCCTGGATCCCTGGAATGTCCAAGGCCAGGTTGGACAAGGCTTGGATCACCCTGGGACAGTGGGAGGTGTCCCTGCCATGGCAGGGGCTGGAATGGGGCTTTAGTTTTTCATTTATTTATGGCTGGACTGAGACACGGGGCTCTCTCTTTTCCCCCTCTGCTTTACAGGATGAGCTCAATGAACCATAGAATTACAGACTGAATCATGGAATGGTTTGGGTTGGAAGGGACCTTAAAGATCTTTACCCAACCCAAACCATTCCATGATTCAGTCTGTAATTCTCTGATCCACTGAGCTCATCCTGCAAAGCACAGGGGGGAAAAAGAGAGAGCCCCGTGTCTCAGTCCAGCCATAAATAAACGAAAAATCAAATTTCCAAGCCCTGACTGGGAGGGTGAGGGAGTCCCACTTCTGTGAGCGCACCAAACTTCTGATTTCCTGTTATAGTTTAAGAACTGGAGTACAATGAAATAGGAAAAAATCAACTTATGGCACTGCTGCAATGAGGGGTGACTTCAAACCCCTCAAATCCCCATCACCTGTTGAACCCCAGAGCTGGCTCAGATCCTCTCCCCAAATTTAGCTTTTGGCTCAGGAAGTGGGAGAGGATCTGTGAAGTACAAGCTGGACCAGCGAACAAAACCTTCCCAAATCTGATAAGGGCTCCTCAGAACAAAATAAGATAAATAAGTTTAAAAAATCCCACTCGCAAATCAAAGCTTTCCCTCACCAAGACCAGCAGATGTTTTCCCTCTTACACCTGGACCCCCAAAAATCCTCTTCAGAGGAGCATCCAGCAGAGCTGGAGAACCAGCAAGGCCTGGATGATTTCATCCCTTTTGAAACCCATTTTGCCATAACTCAGTGGCACAATGGCTCTCCAGGGAGCATTTTGGGGCACGACCCAGAACTGCAGAATTTTTAAGTTGGAAAAGAGCTCCAAGGCCACCGAGTGCCCCCAAATCTGCCACCAGACCCCCTCACGCTTTGCTTTGTGTGTGAATTGTTAGAATTCTCATGCTAGAATTAGGAAACCTTCCAGATGGAAATGTAAGGAATGTAAATTGATGTCTTCTCTCCGACGTGAATTATCTGACTCCTGCGGCCGTCTCTGCGAGATTATTTGAGCCGAGCTTGACTGCTGCAGTAATTAATTCCCAATCAAACAAATTTGCGTAAATCTTCCCCTTTAGAAATCTGCCTTAAATCAGGGCTTTAGGCACCACATTCCAGCTTGGATTCATTAAAAATAGATTGCTATTGAAAGCTGCCAGCACTGTAAATACAGGCACCACGCCACCCTGCAGGACGGCTTTGGACACACGCTCTCCTCCTAATGAAAACCTGCCCTCCAAACCATCCCCAAACGTCCCCTGGAACTGGGGGTGCTGGGCTCTTATCAGCAGCCTTTTCCTGTTGACAGATCTGGCCCTGCAGAGGTGGCTTTGAAGCAATCGGGGTGAGGCTCCAGGAGAGGGAGAGAAGGTCTTGGCAGCTTGGGAAATCTTCTGGGAGATGTTTTGTGCACAGCCCGCCAGCCTGAGAGGAGTTTCTGCTGCTCCCAGAGAGGGGGAGTCATGGAGTGGTTTGGGTTGGGGAGGGGTGTTGGAAGTCGTGGAATCCAACCATGGACAAGGACACCTTTCACCACCCCAGGTGGCTCCAAGCCCTGTCCAGCCTGGCCTTGGGCACTGCCGGGGATCCAGGGGCAGCCACAGCAAATTCTTGTCCTGTCACAGACTGAAAAGTCTGGCTTCACCTTTTTTATAAATCACCTTTAAGGAAGGGATCCAAGGAAGTTCCTCTCTGTAGGGCACGAATATCACGAAGGTCAATCAAACACATGGTCAGTGATGGCAGAGACTGAGAGAGGAGACAGTGAAACTACAGCTC
>JAHLSL010000015.1:31827504-31860887 GCA_025920805.1 Petroica traversi
GCTGTGATGGAGCTGCCCTCAGCTCCAGCAGCACCCCCAGCCCACAGTGGGTAATGCAGGAGGGCTGCCCCGGGCCCTGCAGAATGAAAGGCTCCCTGCCAGCCCTCACACAGCCCAGCCCTGCACAATAAAGACATAATTACGGCTTCAGCGGCTTGGCTGGGCTCGGAGGTTTGCACCAGTGCTGAAATGTTGTTCCACGCTGACCTCGGGGGAGCAGATGAGCTCACGCTGCCCGGGCCACGCTCACCAGGGGGCTGATGGAAATCAGAGAGCTCGGAGCTCCAGTCCTCATCCATTGACTGGGGGAAGGCAGCCTCTGGTGTGCTGGGAGGGTGGGGAGGCCCTGGCACAGGGGGCACAGAGAAGGATCTTTTCCAACCTGAGCTGTTCCGTGATTCTTTGATCCCTTCTCAAGGGCATCTCCCATGGTGGAGGCTGCTGCAAGCTCAGCACAGGCCCCATTTCCACCCCTTTCCTCCCAAAACTGGGCAGCCGTGGCTCCACAGCCTTGGAAAAGCCAGATTTGCCGAGGAGAGGGGTTGCACGCCGATGTGGAGGCGGAGAGCTGTAGTTTCACTGTCTCCTCTCTCAGTCTCTGCCATCACTGACCATGTGTTTGATTTGCCTTCTTCATGCCCTACAGAGAGGAACTTCCTTGGGTCCCTTCCTTAAAGGTGATTTATAAAAAAGATGAAGCCAGACTTTTCAGTCTGTGACAGGACAAGGATTTGCTGTGGCTGCCCCTGGATCCCTGGAAGTGCCCAAGGCCAGGCTGGACAGGACTTGGAACAACTTGGGACAGTGGAAGGTGTCCCTGCCCACAGACACTGGATGGCCTTTAACCTCCCTTCCAACCCAAACCATTCCATGACTCTTTGCCTTGACCTCTGGAGCATCCCTTTTATTCCTGGGTTTGTGTGCTGAGGTGCAGCTTCTGGCTGTAATTTTAATTTTCCCCTAAGCTTGGTAAACTATGAAAGTCAACTTCACCCCTGACAGGTGATGGCTGCAGTTCCCCAGCAATGTCATTATTACCTCGATAATGCATTCCCACAACATTCCAAAATTCCCTGAGTGGATGTCTCCACTGAGGAACAGGTCCCTTCTCATCCCCAGTTCTTGTCCCCAGCTGCCCACCCACCCCTCACACCAGCAGCCTGTTCACCACCTCACAGCCCTGGTGTTAAAACTCACCCAGAATCTGTTCCTCCCCAGTTCACACCACGGGGGCTGGTGCAGACAGTCTGTTACCCTCCACAACTCCCCTCCTTCCCTGTTTTTCACACCAAACACACCCTCTCAGTTCCACCAGGCTCTGTAAAAACAGCACTCCAGGCAGGGCCGAGTGTTGAGTAGCAAATTAAACAGGGCCAAGGTCTCCCCTCTGGCCCTGGAGACACGTGGAGGAGCAAGGCCTGTGACCACAGTCTGCCCCTGACTGCAAAATAGGACATTTTTTTCCATATTCCCCACAGGTGACAGCCCCTGACTCTTGCTGTCCCCTGCAAAGTTTCCACACTTTGTTATGGAGATCAGGATGTGGCACAGACCAGATAAAGCTGCTGAGGAGATGAAACCATTTGGATGATCCTCTGACAGTTTTTAGCCCATTTTCCATCCTGGTGTTTTTACGGCATTATGGCTGTTTAGTGGAATCTGGATTTCTGTTGGCCAGCAAAGATTCTTGATTTGGTTTGGGGGAGGTTTTTGTGAGTATTGGGGTTTTTTTTGTAGAAGTGATGCCTTCTAATATCATCCTATTACTTCCTCTCTGTCCCTCTTCTTTCAATTTCAGTTCATCTCCCTTGACCATGGAGAGGAGGAAGAAAACAGAGGAAACCAAACACGACTTTGGATGAAATTTCTCCCAGACCTCACCAACGACCTGTCTTGGCCAGGTCAGTCACCATTACCACTTACTTGATGGTCCTTATTTATGATGAATTCTAATTTTCTGCAGATCATTCCACGAGTTTTAATCTTGTTTTTCCCAGTGCCTTCCCTTAGGTTTGATCCCAAAAGTGTTTCCTGCAGACAGGAGTTTGAGTTTGAGCTGTGGAAGGATCCTGAAAAGCAGGATGGATCAGAGTTTGCTAATCCAGACCAGGCAACCCTGTTTTCTAGGCTCTACATTCATTTCCAACTCTGCCCTGAAAGGCATGTTTTGTTGTAAAGCTTTTTTTTTTCTTTTCTTTATAAGACATTCAGGGATTTTAAGACACTACAATTAAACCCAGCTTTTACCAACAACAAACTATTTCCAACAGCACGTTCAGCAAACATTCCCCAGCTCCAGTCCTCCTCTCTGGGTGCTTAAATTGACTCGGAAAACAATGCATTTGTCATGGTGAACCATTCACAAACTCTTCCCTTTCCATAGATTTCGGTACCCAAAGAACCCCCCTACAACAACAGCATCAAACCCCCAAACACAAAAAATTTTAAGCCCATCAGCCCGACCAGCACATTTCCTAAGGAAAAAACCACTTTTTTCTTTCCCACCAACTTCACATCTGAAATCCCCAGGTTGGTGAGGAGGAAACCATGGTAACTGGACAGCTTAATTGGCTGAGTGTTGGCTGGAGAGAATGGGAAGGATTGCAAAATTGGTGCTCGGGAGTCGATGTAAACATGGCATGGTCTGGAGAGCCCACGGATTCTGCTGAAGGGGAATGTGATGCAGCACATCTGGCACGGGGATGTCTCCTTTATGTAACACGGAACCAGAGGGGGTCAGGAGCTCTGGAACACCAGTCAGCCCCTGCTCCCTGCTCCATCAGCAACCTGGACTTGGTGTAAGAGTGGGAAACAAAAATTAATTACTTTTTGCTGTTATTCTGAGCCTTGCTCACTTCCCAGCAAGGAGGAACAGACCCCAAATGCAGCTCTGTGGGGTGCCAGTGTGGCCAACAGGCAGCAATCCTTCCACAATGTGTTTTGCTCGGCTCAAACGTGGAAAAATGCAGAACAAATCTGTTAAAAAGTGCTGTCTGCTCTGAAAAAGGGAGATTTTAAACCTGTCCTGTGAAGTAGCACTGGAATTCTTGAAAATATCTCCTGGGATGGTCTAGGACACGAGTGGAAATCCCTTTGAGTGAATGAGGTTTCCCCTGAGCATTGAGGGGGTGATGGAAAGAGGGGGCTGATCTTTCCTCTCTGTAGATTTAAGGGCTCAAGGTGACACCAGAGTGGCCAGCTCATCCAATTCTCTTGAATTTTTTTGTCTATTTGACCACCAGAAAACCTGGGACAGTAGAAGATGTCCCTGCCCATGGTAGGAGGTTGGAATGAGATGGTCTTTAAGGTCTCTTCCAACCAAAACCATCCTGTGATTCTGCGACATCAAATTTCCCACCTCTACAGGAGGAACTGACAAGCTTTGGGCTGACTTCGTGTTCTGCCCTTCCTTCTCCTAAATTTCTTCTTTTCCTTCCCTTTCCTCCTGCTCAAAATAAAGTTTCAGCCACTCTTTCTCAAACCTTCTCACTGAAAAATATCTTCTGGCCCACTTGGCTGAAATTCAGCATTTATCCATCACTCGACTGCTTCTGCTACAATTTTTTGGATGCTGTGTCCCTTCTTCCCATGGCTGACAGCAAAATCACAAAGAGGGATGAGAGTGTCTGACAGGACAAGGGAAACGGCCTCAAGCTGTGCCGGGGAGGCTCAGGTTGGGCATCAGCAGGAATTTCTCCATGGAAAGGTTCATCAGGCATTGGAACTGCCCAAGGTGGAGGAGGTGTCCAGGAAACGACTGGACATGGCAATCAGTGCTGTGGGCTGGGTGACAAAGCTGACAAAGTCAAGTTGATCAGTCAAAGTTTGGACTTGGAGACCTTGGAGGTCTTTTCCAACCTCAATCATCCGACAATTCCGTAGAATCGTTCTCGTCGGAAAACACCTCCAAGCTCACCAAGCCCAGCTGTCAACCCAGCCCTAAAAGAAGGCGAGAAGAAAAAGGATCTGGCCCCACCAGAAGATGAACCCCAGCACGGCCCTGACCTTGAGAATGGAGTCCATCCCTCTTGCAGGACATCCCAGAGGTGCTCATCACCCTTCATCCCTCCCGTGCCTCTCCCGCGGCGCTCGCGGAGCCGGCGGGAAGGAGCAGGAGCTCTCGGAGCCAAGCCCTGCGTGTTTGGGGAGTGAGCAAACCCCACTCAGTGGGATCTGGCTGTGCTGTTTGTGTTGCTAAAGAGCAGCACATGGGGCACGGATCCGCCGGTGGGTGAGGGAAGGCTGGAGCCCAGCTGCGTTTCGAAACACAAGACGTAAACAATGGTTCGCCAACGAGAGTAAAAGTAAAGAGGCTCTGAGCTGAGGCTGTAAACAGCCTTGCACGTTGTATCTGGAACCAGAGGGCCATTAGCTCTGTTATTGATACCCCAATAACGGGAATCGGGGGGAATTGCTGCCAAATTTTTCTGCTCCCTGCATGTCCTTGTCTGGGAAAGGCCGCTCTTCCCTTCCGTGCCCTCGGCAGAAATTGCCTTTTTCTGCTCTCTCTGGTGCCTGGGTTGGCTTCTCCAGAGCAGTTAAAAACTCATTGGAAGCTCTTATTAGATAGAGAGTTAATCTGATCCAAAAGAAAGCACCTGATACCCATCTGGGAGGTTCTGTCCTGTGTCGGAGCAGGATGAGCCCTCCCACAGTGGATTTGGAGAGAAACGCACGCCTTGCAAGCACTTCCAGGTGCCTCCTGACTGAAATCCCAGCACTGCAGCCTTGTTTATCCTTGTCCTTGGCTGTACAGGACAGATGGACTTCCCATGGTCAGTCTGTCCATGAGGGTGACAAGAAAAAGGGGATTCCACAACCAGGATTCACCTCCACGGCCACAGTTGAGGATGACCCTGGACTACAAGGAATTGCTGACCAGCTCTGAATGGTGTTAACCCCCCTTTTACTGGCTTATCCTCCATCTCTGCATCCCAGATCTTCCCACCCCAGTGTGAAAACCTCCTCCCTGCCCCTCACCTCTCCTTCCCTGCTGGTTTTCCGCTTCATTCCCTGATTCCCTGTGCTCCGGGAGGTGCTGACAGCCGTGGCACAGGAGCAGAGTGGAGGAGGCTGCTGACAGGGAGATGTTCAGCTGACAGGAGGCCACCAGCACAGCGCACCTCAAGGGATGCTGCTGAACGTGTCCTGCTCCTTCTGCAGGTTCTCCACCAGAGCTGGTGCTTCTCCAAGCCTGGCAGCCAGCACAGGGAAGTGCAGGGATGCAGATGCAGGCAAAGGAGCAAAGACCAAATTTTAATTAAAGCCACAGAGCAGAGGCAGGCACAGATCAGCAGAGCTCCGAGCAGTGGGGAAAGCTCGCAAAGATTTATTTGGGACCATGTGCAGCCCTTTTACAGAATAGTTTGCTTTTAATCCTTTACGGCGGGGCTTCAATTAAAGAAGAAAGAAAAGCAAACAACGAACCCAGGAATGGCTGAGGATTATTGTCTGAGGAGAGGGAGACCTGCACAAATGTTTCCCTTCACCACGAGATGAGATGTTTTCTTTCCTCTGGCTTGGAGGGCAAAACAGATTAAAGAGAAGCCACCTCTTTCCCATGAGAACAAGGCCCACACTCACCCCGTGCTGAAATCCCAAGGGTTTGGTTGGCTCAGTCCCCTTGGGGCTCCTTTAAAGTCCGTTTAGAAACACAATGTGATTGTTGCACCAACAATGAAAGTATAGACCCTGCATGTCCTTGGAATTTATAATTCCCAGTTAATGCAACACAACTCCCAGCTCCAGGGAGATCTGGGCTGCATCTGCACTGGGTGAAGAAAATGGCCTTGAAGGCCATTTCTCTGATGAATCAGGAGGAAACTTTTAAAAAATATATATATTATGTGTCAAAAAATGGCATTTTTAGGCTCCATTTCTTGAAGTGAGGATGAGTTACCTGAGGTCACCAACGTGACCCACCTTCCTACCTGAGCTGCCCCACGTCACACACAAAGAGACTTGAGAGCTTTTTTGGTCACAGCATCAAACTGAGAACCAGGACTCAACAGGGCAGCCCCAAAACCTTCCAGCCCCTGCTTCCCCACCATCCCAGCTGTTCTTATGGATTGATGGTGTGGAAATAATCAGCTTTGGGCCATGGGTTTGTGTTTCAGGGGCTTTTCCATGACCAGTCTTCTGCACAACATCATCTGGCACTCTGTAGGACACCAAAATTGAAGAAATTTGTCCCATTCCCTTTGTAAAACCTTCTCAGGCTGCCACTGGAATTTCTCGGGAATACTTGGAGCACTCTACAGATGTTGTGGAAGTCACAAAATCATGGAATGGTTTGGTTTGGAGTGACCTCAAAGAGGAGTCCACAACCTCTCTGAGCAACTGAATATTGCCAAAACCCAAAATGTCTCATGATTTTTATATGGATTTTTTTCCCATTCTTTCCCTCAAGACTAGAAGTGAAGAAAGGAGAACAAGATAGACTGGGAAAAAAAGAAAAATTAAAGTTGGTTAAAAACCCAGAAATGTTTATTTTCTTACCTGAACTCAGATGATTTTCTGCACATCCAGAGAATATTTCAAATTTCCTTCCCCTGCCATCTGTTTTCTCTTCACTCATCCCTCAGCAGATGCAGCCCTGCTCAGGAAAGGGTTTTTAGTCCCCAAAACTTGCAGCAGAAAGGGATTTTCCCCAAAGCCACATCTGCCCTGCATCTCCTGCTGACACCACCCTTGCACTGCCAAACCCTGGGATTTTTAATAATTCGTTCAGAGAAAAAAAAATAATAAAAATTGTGATTTCCTTGCAAGTGCTCAGCCTGAATAATTAAAATTTGGGGGTGTGCACAACATGGAGGCCACGGGAGCGCCCTGCCCTGGATTTTTTTATTTTAATTTTGGGAGATCCACTGCTTGGGAATATCTGGGAGGAGCAGAAGTGCCTTGGAGAGGAGCACAGAGCCCAGGGCTGCCTCAGAGATGTCACAGAACTCTCTGTCCTCCGCCCCCGGATGCCCAGGAGGGTGAGAACACCCTGCAGAGAGTGACACAAATTCATCAGTGGCCTGTTAATGAAGTGACAGCCAGCCAAGCTCGTTCCTTATCTCTCAGCACACAAATGAGACTTTTCTGCCTGGGAGTTGTCTTCATTAATGCCCAGTTCTGGAAGGGAAGAGTCCAAGGAAATAGAAAATATAAATTCGCGGTCGTGTCTCTGTCGTTTCCACCTGGGGTGACAAAATAAACCTCAGCCTGTGCCTGAAAGATTTTATAGTGCAAGGGAAAAAAAATATAAAGCAGAGATGGAGCAAAGTTCTTCTGTCCTGGGGACTGCCACCAACCGATCAGAAAATAGCAATTAAAGAAAATTCAGTGCTCTGAAAAATTCAGGAAGCCTTTCCTAAATCTCAACTCACCTATAACAAGGAGTTTCTGACCCCAAAAATGGGTCCATTACCCAGTGAACATTTTACTTGCAGCTGACACACGCACATTTAATATTTGCTTCTCTTTCTGGGGTGCCTTGTGGGAAAATTTACCTTTTAGGAGGGTCTTAGTGTAAGTCTGGAGTCGGTCGAGAAAGACAGGAGCAACATTTGGTTTTGTAGCACTAAAATGTAAATAAAAGAGGAGAGATTTAGTTGAGCTCTTGGGAAGGAATTGTTCCCCGTGAGGGTGGGGAGGCCCTGGGATGGACTTCCCAGATTTGCTGTGGCTGCTCCTGGATCCCTGGAATGCCCAAGGCCAGGCTGGACAGGGCTTGGAGCCACCTGGGACAGTGGAAGTTGTCCCTGCACGGGATGGAACAAGATGATCGTTAAGTTCCTTTCCAACCCAAACCATTCCATGATTCTATTTGGAATTCTTCCCTAATTTCCCATCCATCCCTGCCCTCTGGCACTGGAAGCCATTCCCTGTGTCCTGTCCCTCCATCCCTTGTCCCCAGTTCCTGTCCAGCTCTCCTGGAGCCCCTTTAGGCCCTGCAAGGAGCTCTGAGCTCTCTCTGGAGCTTCCCTTCTCCAGGTGAGCACCCCAAACTCTCCCAGCCTGGCTCCAGAGCAGAGGGGCACAAAGTTTGAGGTTCTTCCCCATTATTAAGCCAGGTTTAAAATGTTCCCATGCCAAGGAGCCTCCCGAGCTCAGCGACACCAAAACCCAGGTGGAATGAAACCCTGGCTGGAAATCAGCTGCAGCTCAAGAAAACCACTCCTCACAGCAGGAGCTGCCTCCATGCCTATTCTCCCGTTCCTCCTTCCCTGATTTGCTGCCACAAATCAGAGTTTTCCCAGAAAAGTGAATTATGAGAGGTCTCCTGCCTGGGAGCCTGGCTGATCTATTTGCTGGCGTCACGCCTGGCACCTTATTTATCCATAAATGTCCCAAACAGGAGGATTTGTTTGGAATCTGTGAAGATGGAGCAGCACCAGGGGGTGGGCAACTCCAGGTTTTGACAGGAGGGGAAGAAATGGATGGGAATTAAGTCCCTGACAGAGCTGAAACGTGAGATGTTGGGCACCTTTTTTTAAAAAATGTATTTATTTTCACTAGTAGTTGGAATTGAAGGAAGAGCAGGAAGGCGATGGTTGCTGTGGTAGAGAGATAAAGGCTCTGCAGGGGAAGAATTGGAAATTATCATGAAAGACAAAAGCCTGAGAGCTAGAAAGGGTGGAATTTAATAAGACACGAGAGCGTGTTCTGAAGGGATCAAACAAAAACTTGGATTAAAAAGGGAAAATTACAGTTTGAGAATGAATGGTGGAAGGGGAGGAAATGTCAGGATGGGGGATATTTAACAAACTGAGGCAAAAAGTGTCATCCTGGCATGTGGGATGCTCCAGGGCTGGTCAGGAAGCTTTGATGCCACTGTGAGACCACAACTGCAGCATCCTGGGCAGCTCTGATGAGATTTATTTCTATAAGAGGTTGAATCCAAATGCTTGGAGGAAAGAGATGCTGGAGGGCAAGTATGAGCAGGAAAGGAAAAATCCAAGTTTTCAGCCAGACTGGGGGAATTGGGGGAGCTGAAATGAGTCCTGCCTAGTCCAGGGTGTTTGACATCGAGGTGTGTCCAGCTGGGAGAGAAATTCCCTGGCTGGGAAAGGCTGTGAGGCTCCCAGCACGGATGGCCAGGGGTCACCCTAAACCTCCAAAGCTTAGAAAGACATTTTTTCCCCAAAAAAACCACACAGAGAAGCAAATCTGTGCCAGCTGGGGTGAGGGCTCGTTCATCAGAGAACACAGGCACAGCAGGATGGGAACCTGCTCAAGGGGGGAATATAGGAAGGGATTTAATTGGGAGGGATTTAATTGGCAGGGATTTAATTAGGAGCTTGCATTGAGAGGAGTGAGGATCCTCAGCTGCCCTCCAAAGGTTGTGGATTGTGGTGAGACCTGAGGGGCTTTTAGGAAGAGAGCTGGGGAAGGGTCTGGAACACCAGGAGAGGCTGAGGGACCTCGGAAAAGGGCTCAGCCTGGAGAAAAGGGGATCAGAAGGGTCAGCAATAATCAGAGCATCAGGAGCTGAGCTTTGGCAGGAGAGGAGCTGCCAGAGCATCCCAACTCACAGCTCAGACTGGAAACCCCTCCGTTTCTTCCCCTCCTGCCAGGAAAGGCAGATATGCAAAAGGGGAACTCTGAAGGGAAAAAAAAAATAAAATTAAAATACCCTTAGAAGAACTGCTCCAAGCTTGAATAATCCGTTTGGGAAGCAGTTCCCACAGGCAGAAGCAGAGCAGAGGACTCCACAGGAAAGGCCACGAGATAGCTCCCTAGGAGTGGCAGGGAAGAGAGATTACAGATATTTCCTCTGTTTGTTACTCAAACAATGTGAGGAGACTCGGTCTCGCTCGGAGCAGCAGCACCACTGCCCTCTCTCTCTGTGCTCCCTGCTGTCCCCATGTCCCCGGCTGTCCCACGGGGAGCAGGGATGAGGATGGACAGGGACTCCAGGATGACTTGTGACCGCTGCTGACTCAGCAGAGGGACACGGAGCCCGCCCAGGGTGACAACGATCCTGCAGCATCCTACAGCAAATCCCAATCGCTGCTCTCTGGGCAGGGACAGCACCCAGGGAATGCTGGAGCTGTCCCAGGGGAGGTTTAGGGTGGATTTCAGGGAAAGATTCCTTATCCAGAGGGTGCTGGGCACTGCCCAGGGAATGGGCATGGCCACAAAGCTGCCAGAGCTCCAGGAGGGTTTGGGCAGCACTCCCAGGGTGGGATTTTTGGGGTGGGCCAGGAGCTGGGCCAATGATCCTGGTGGGTCCTGTCCAGCTCAGGATAATCTGAGATCCTATAAAACCTGTCTGTGTCAGACCTGGGGTAACTCTAAAAACAAGGCCTGAGGGAGGAAATCTCCTCACCTCCCACAGGGAGAGCTCTCCAGCTGAATTCCCAGCTTCTCCCACAGCTTCCAGCCAAGCCAAACACGCCTGTGCAGCTTCCTCCTACCTTTCTTCTCACCCCATCTGTGGTGCCAACCCCTCTCTGACCCTGCTGCCCACACGTTGTGCACAGGCAGCCACAGACAATCCCAGGCTGGAGTAGGGCAGGAATCCCTCTCAAAATCCTCTGTCAGAAAACCTCGAGGAAAAAAGAAAATAGCAGAAAATTGGGTCAGGTTGTGAGAAAGCTTCTGACCCTACCAAAAGTTCACACTCGCTCTCCCAGCTCAACCCACGGCCACATCTGATGGCTGGAGCCCTCACTGGACACCAAGGGTCAAGAGCTGAGCAGAAGTTTAGGTCCACCTCAGCAAAACATCCCTGGAGGGGTTTAAAAGCCACGTGGATGTGGCACCTGGGGACATGGGGCAGTGCTGGGGGAATGGTTGGACTGGAGGATCTTAGAGGGCTTTTCCAACCTCAGCCAATCTATAATTCCATATTTCACAAGTTCAATTCCACAGTTTGAGGTTCTCACCTCAAGGACTGCATGCAAGGCTGGGAGATGCAGTGATGTGCCCAATTCAGGAGTATCTTGGAGTCTGCACTCATTTGCTTTTCCATAGACAATATTTGTACATTTACAGAATTCTGGAATGGTTTGGGGTTGGAAGGGAACTCAAAACCCATCCAGTTCCAACCCCTTCCAATGGCAAGGACAACTTCCACTATCCCAGGTTGCTCCAAATTCCATCCAAGCTTTCCTTGGGCACTTCCAGGGATCCAGGGGCAGCCACAGCTTCTCTGGGCACTCTATGCCAGGGCCTCAAACCATCCTCACAGTCAAGAATTTCTTCCTACTTCTTCCATTTTCCTAAATGAATTGATCTTGTTTTCATCCCTGACTACGATTTTATGAATTTAAGCTTTAAAAAGAGATTTATTTTTTTTAAGTAGGGGGTGTCCTCTGAGTATTTACAAAGCTCCTGCTCCATTGGAGGAGCTGCAGTTCCTCCGAGCCAGAGATTAAACATGGATTAATCACAGAATCATGGAATGGTTTGGCTTGGGAGGGACCTTCAAGACCAACCTTAAAGAAGGGACTCACTCACACCTGGGTGATTTCTTTGGCTGTAAAATGGGCAGAAAATGGAATGTCTGATCTCCTGGGCTTGTGCATGAACCTCGCAGCAGAGCTTCTGTGGGTGCTGCGGGTTTATCAGGACTTCAGCTTCCCAGAAAAATCAAGTTTTGGCAAGACCAAAAATTTCTCTTGGAAATCAATCAATTTCTCAGGAAAAAAGGAATAGAATAAAAACAGAGAGAGGAGAAAAAAATTGCACTTAATGATCTGCCTGGGACAACAGCTGGGTGCCAGCTTCACCGAGGGTTTCTCCTGCCTGCCTCCCACTCCAGCTCCTCATTTCTCTGCTTTTCTTTTCGCCCGCTATCAGTTTTTGCACAATATTGCAAGCAGCTCCTGCTCTAATGAAACATCTTATCTGCTTGTTTGAGGTGTGCCTCGCTGCTGGGAGTTGTTTGACATTTTGAATTAGATGGTTAAAGAAGCTGTTCCACTCGATGTTAATTAGAGTAGCAGCTGGTTGTGGTGGGGGTTTTTTAATACAGCACTAAGAGCAAATTAAAAGACAAATAGTTCTGGTTTCCCTTAGAGCAGCTCAAGGTGCAGCTTTTGGAACGGCTGAGGAAAGGTTTGATGGTGTTTTATTTCAGTATTCCTGTTTTCTTAAGATCTGGCAATTCTGAATCACGGTTTTCCAGAGAACTGAACTTTCCAGTGAAAAAGGAGTGTCAGAGTTCTGCCTGGCCATGCACAGGCACTGCTATTAATTTTTTTATCCCCCAGGGATCCTCTGGATTACAATGGGGTTTAATGGGCCCGTGGGGATCCATGAGGAATCGGAGTTGGGATTGCACCAGCAAGGAAAAATCCAATCAAACAGCCCTGGGTTCAGAATCAGATCCACAGCTGGGATCACACCTTTGCTTTGAAGCATCCAGTCCTTCTAAAGGGAGTAAAATCCTTGGAAAGCAGCATCCATGAGTGCCCACAAATCCTGCAGGACACAGAATTAAATATTAGGAAGGAATTGTTATTTGGGCAAGGGATGGAGGGATAGGACACAGGGAATGGCTCCCACTAGGAGAGGGCAGGGATGGATGGGATATTGGGGAGGAATTGTTCCCTGGGAGGGTTTGAGGCCCTGGAATGGATTTCCCAGAGAAGCTGTGGCTGCCCCTGGATCCCTGGAAGTGCCCAAGGCTGGATGGGGCTTGAGCAACCTGGGACAGTGGAAAGTGTCCCTGCCCAGGGCAGCTTTAAGGTCCTTTCCAACCCAAACCATTCCATGATTCCACGGTGATTCCACGACAATTCCACAGCGATTCCATGACAACTCCATGGCGATTCCACAATTCCATGACAATTCCATGATGATTCCACAACGATTCCATGGCGATTCCATGCTGATTCCATACTGATTCCACGATGATTCCACAATGATTCTATAACAATTCCATGGCAATTCCATGACAATTCCATGATTACACCCCAAGCACAGCCAGTGCCTGCTCTGCTGACGGCCAAGCTCCTGTGGAAGGTGGATCCTTCCCCTTGACCCTTGCAGAAGGCCTGGCTACTTCTCCCAGAGCTTTCTCCTGCCTGGATTTCTCTTTTCCTGGCTGTGCCGGGGATGAAAGTCACACATTTTCCTTGCAAAGTCACCTCTGAGCCCAATCACGGTTTAAAACCCAGCCTTGCTGGTTTTCAAGCCCAATCTTGCCTTGAAACCCTGTTCATTTCTTCCCTCCTTTCCAATCTGCAGGGACAGATCATCCTGGCGAGGCAGGGACGTGTGAGAACAAACAGCAGCACATTTCTGTGCTTGCAGCCTGTCCTGGCAGCTCCGAGCCAGGGAGGGTGAGAAGGGGACAGGGACCAGTGTGAAACCTGCAGAAATGACATGGTGACACCACCACTGCCAGCTGGGAGTGGCCTTTGTCATCCCGCTGCTGGTGGCCTCTTCTGCTGGTGGTGGTCACATCTCAGTTCCATGTTCGGTGCCTGATGTAGGATCCATGTGGAGTCTCTGCCTTTGGCAAGCAGACCTCGAGGAACTGAAGGTTTGGTCAGGAATTTTCTTTTTTCCCCCACCTTCACCCCAAAAATTGCGTTTGGAAATTTTCCCAGCTCTAAGAGCCTCGCTGGGAATCCAGAATGTCTCATTCCTCCTGGGATGCAGCGGATGGAGATGTTAATGGCTTTAAATTAAATTAGATATTAAAATGTTTAGATTAGAAATTAGGAAGGAATTCCTCCCTGTGAGGGTGGAGAGGCCCTGGCAGGGATTTCCCAGAAAAGCTGTGGCTGCCACATTCCTGGAAGTGTCCAAAGCCAGCTTGGACAGGGCTTGGAGCACCCTGGGATGGTGGAAGATGTCCCTTCCCCAAGGTCATCTTCAGAGTCCCTTCCACACCTCATACCCCAGGGTAGGAAATCATGGAAAAGCCCCAGAAATCCCATTTTCTCCGATTCCTGGCAGTTCTTCCCACTGCTCCAACGCCCTCTAAACAAAAAGGTCACTTCCATTGTTCCTTCGCTTTGTTGTGACAGCTCCAGCACGGTGACACCGGGCCAGCTCGGTGATGTCAACTCAATTTTTGTCCAGGCTTCAAAGCCTGCAGTGTCACACTGGAGCCAGGGGCAGGGGACAGCTCTTTGCAGTGTCATTAGGAGCTCATCAAACACGTCCTCGTCATCGTGTGGTGCCAACACTGAGCGCAGAAAGCAGAATGTGCCCAGTCCCCGCGGGACATTTCATGCTTTTGATCAAATAAAATAAAAGAGAAAATAAAAAAAAATAAAAATAAAAAAAGAAGTTGATTCATTTCTGGTTGAAGAATTCACCTGAAAGGAATGATGAAACAAAGCAAAGACAAACAAAGGAAGCGATGACTGAAGGGAAGTGTCAGAAGCGCCGTGGCCTCCTTGGTCGGTGAAAAAATAACTGTTCATTAAAAGAAAGCTCTTGAGAAAGGCCATCAAAGACAGCGATGCAAAAGATGAGGCAGCCTGGTGACAGAGGGGGCTGATGTGTTGTTTCCTCTGTTGTTCTCCAGCTCCGTGGCGCCACAGCAGCTCCTGGGGAAGAGGGGAGAGCTGGGCCCACCAGAGCCCACGTTCCGTTGAGAGAGGTCAAATTTCTGTGTTTTGTCTCCAGGGTGATTATATTTGTTTATTGTGGCCTTCCAGGGCCTAAAAGAGCTCCAGGAGAGCTGGAGAGGGACTGGGGGCAAGGGATGGAGGGACAGGACACAGGGAATGGCTTCCCACTGGGAAAGGGGAGATTTGGGGGGGATTTTGGGAAGGAATTGCTGGCTGGGAGGGTTTGAGGCCCTGGCACAGGGTGCCCAGATTTGCTGTGGCTGCCCCTGGATCCCTGGCAGTGCCCAAGGCCAGGCTGAACAGGGCTTGGAGCAGCCTGGGACAGTGGAAGTGTCCCTGCCCATGGCAGGGGTTGGAATAGGATGATCTTTAGGGTCTTTTCCAACCCAAACCATTCCATAATTCCATGATCCAACATGACCTTACAGCCTCAGGTGAGCCAGCAGAAATCCCAGTTTTCAATTTCGTTTTTTCTTGGCTCCTACTCCCTTATTTTCATGAACGCCGTAAAAAATAAATAAATTTTTAAATTAAAAAATAAATATTAGGGAAAAAAACCAAAAACCCTTTAAAATACAGTGTTACACAGACCTGCAAATTAACACACAGTGAACAATCCCTAACTCATCTTTTTTCATTGCTGTTTGGTTTTTTACTGATTTTTTTTTTTATATTTCCTGCTTTCCAATACAGCCCCAGGACACAAATCCTTCCCCTGCAGGGATTGCTGCAAACACAGACAGGAGCAGCCTCCCTCAGACCCTGACCCAGCCCTCAGGTGGGGGACAAACAGCACAACAGGGTGACCCTGACCCACAAGAAAAGTTCACATTTCCATAGAACATTTCCCCAGAATTAGAGATTCAAGCACAGCCCCACTGCTGCTTTTCCAGCTCTGGATTTCCCTGCTTGGATCTGCCAGCTGAGGAAAGCTGTTGGATTGGAAAGCCATCCCACACCTACTGGAGGTGAAGGTGCTTTCTGGGTTTTAAAAGGCTGATTTTGATTTATTTCCATGTATTCCTCCCCTCTTTCCAGGGAAATGCACTGGAAAAGTGGTTTGCTGCCAATATCTGCAGGGTGAGAAGATCTCTCTTGCCTCTTTAATTCTGGATTCCTGCTGAGCTCTTTATATTAAATAAAAAACAAACACACAAAAAAACCCAACCAAACAAAAAAAAAACCCACAAAAAACCACAAAAAACACACAAAAAACAAAACAAAACAAAAAACCAACCAAACAAAAAAAAAACCACCAAAACCAAAACAAAACAAAAAACCAAAGAAAACCAAAAAACCCCCCCAGCTCCCAGCTTTTAAGCCCAGAGATTCCCTGAGGCTGGAAGGTTTCAAGAGTAAAAGAAAAGATTACATTGAAAATTGCTTGGTCCCTCTCCGAGAGCCCTGGAATCCTGAGTTTCTCATGGCTCTGCAGGGTTTGTCTGTCTGGAATCCCTCCTTGCTCTGCAGGATGAGCAAATCCATGGCTCAGAGGTGGGAATATCCCCATTTTTACCTCATTCCATGCCCTGGAACAAAGGTGGGCTCAGCACAGCTCTGTTTGTCCTGGCCTGACCTTGGAACACCTGCAGCTCTGCCTGAACGCAGAATTCCAGTTCCTGTGGGTGATGAGGAACAAATCCCGGTTTTCTCAGCTGGTTTTCTTCCATCCCTGGAGCCTTCACGCTCACCCCTGGAATTCCAGGTGCCCTCCCTGCCCACCCAGGCAGCTCAGCAGCTCATCAAGGCCCTTGTTCTGCCACAGCTTCACCTGGACTCCCCTGATGCAAATTTGCCTTCATTTGATGCTGGGGAAGATGAAATAGGAAAGCCTTATAGATATGATTGCCTTGCAAAAGATGCTGAAAATATGGAAAGTAGAATTGAAATTGAGATGAAGACAAGGTTTGAGTTGAAGAGTAACTCAGAAACAATGGCAGAGCTGGCTGAAGGGAATCCTCCTTCTGGATAGAACAATGCCCTCTGCCCAGGCAGGGCCAAAGGGCAGAGCAAACCCTGCCTGCCTGGGAGAGATTCCCAAAAGCAGTTTTTTAAGGTTTAAAATATAAACCCGTATGGTAATGTGATGATTCTTATAGGTTGCATGTAAATGTTGTAGAGTTTGTAACTTGTCTCAGATTGGTTAAAGAGATTTAGAATATTCAACAGAGAAGATGATTTATTGTATTGTAAACAGCAAATCAGCCTCTTTTTGCTCTCTCTTTTTGCCTCTTTCTCTCTCTGTCTCTGGCCTGCTCTGAGCTGTGTCTTGCAGCCCAGCAGCCTCTCACACCCATGCTCTTTCACAATAAACTCCCATGCTCTAAACCCATCTTTAGAGATCTCTCGTTTCTATTTTACCCTCAGAACCAAATCCCACAGAGTTAAATCCTACAATTTCCCTTGTGAAACACCTTCTGTGGGAGGAATTTTAGCTCCTGGAAGTGGTCAGGTTAAAGTTTTGTATCCTCACCCTCTGAACTGGTTTTCCCTGTGAGAGGAGGGAAGAAAGGACTGGTCTCTGTTGTCTAAAACCTCTGTGTCCTCTCCTGCCTCCCCTCAGCTCCCGCCTCCATCTCCAGGCCCTTGGTTCATCCTGCAGGATCTCCAAGCAAGGAATTCTGTTCCATTTCCCTGTCTGGCCGAGGAAAACTCACAAATTCATCCGCAGCAACACCTTCTCCCTCTGCTCCAAACCCTCCTTGCAAGTTCCCCTTTCTTCAAGGCCTGCAGAACTCTCTTGGATGGTCAGTAGAGCTGCCTGGCTGTTGGCTCATCACTTTTTGGTGAATCCCTTGGTCCCCCTGGCGTGGGTTTTTCCTTCTATTTTGGTTGCAAAAGCTTAAATTGACCCTTCAGACACCATGGAATCATGGAATGGTTTGGGTTGGAAAGGATCCTTAAGATCATCCCATGATCTTAAGGAGGTCCCTGGGCAGGGGCACCTCCCACTGTCCCAGGTGGCTCCAAGCTCTGTCCAGCCTGGCCTTGGGCACTTCCAGGGATCCAGGGGCAGCCACAGCTTCTCTGGAAATCCATTCCAGGGCCTCCCCACCCTCCCAGGGAGGAATTTCTTCCTAATTCCTAATCTAAATCTCTCCTTTTCCAGTCACCTGGTAAAAGCACAGCTCAGCAAGGACAGAGACAATTTCCTGTGTGCCAAAGCCCATCCTCAGCTGGTTCTTTGGTGAGACGGATCAGCCAAATCATGGAATTACGGAGCTGTTTAAGCTTGGAAAATGCTCCAAAATCATTGAGTGAAACCATTCCCCAGCCCTGCCAAGGCCACCACTGACCATGTCCCCAAGTGCCACATCCACATGGATTTTAAACCCCTCCAGGGATGGGGATTCACCACTGCCCTGGGAAGCTGTGCCAGGGCTGGAAAACCTTTCCATGAAGAAATTTTTCCTAAATATCCAATCTAAACCTCCCCTGGCACAACTTGAGGCCGATTCCTCTTGTCCTTTCCTCTCGCCCTTGGCTCCAGGACCAACCACGTGAGCCAAGAGGGTGACGCCTGACAGAACCTCCTGAAGGGCTCCCTTGGCTCTCTGGACTGGGCAGAGACCAGCACAGGGTCACTAATTAAATAAATAAATAGATAAATAAGTAAATAAATAGATAAATAAATAAATACATAAATACATATATAAAGACATAAATAAATAAATAAAGGCATCAATAAATAAGTAAATAGAGAGATAGATAGATATCTATAGATAGATACATAGATAGATAAATGAAAACATAAATAAATTGAAAACATTAATAAATAAATACATACCATAATTAACAAATAAATAAATAGATAGATAAATAGATAAATAAATCTATAAATAAATAAATGCATCAATAAATAAGTAAATTTCTAGATTAGATAGAGAGATAGATAGAGAGATAGATAGACAAAAACAGATAAAACATAAAAAATAAATCAATAAATTGATAAATAAATAAACAAATAAATGCATCAATAAATAAATAGATAAATCAATCAATCAGTAAATAAATGCATCATTCAATCAATCAATAAATAAAACAGTAAATAAATAAATGCATCAATAAATAATTAGATAGATGATAGATAGATAGATAGATAGATAGATGGATTAAAACATAAATCGATAAATCGATAAATACATAAATAAATAAATTAAATAATGAATAAACAGAACCAGATCAATCGTTGGCCACAGATAACTGGAAACATCTTGGAGCTGTGGAATCTCATTCCCTTTCCCCCCAAGGCCCCGGGCTCTCCCTCTGGCAGCCTCCTGCTGCCGAAACCTGTTTGCAGGGAAAATTGCATTTTGAAACCATTTTCTGCAAATCAGAAAGGTCTCGGTGCAGGGACCCAAATGGCACAGGGGCTGCTAAATCCAGAACAGAGCCAGCCCTGCTGGGAGGGGCTGGGGAGAACCTGAAGGAGCAGGAGCATTCCAAACCCCAGGCAAAGGGAGCCAGCCTGGGGGGGAGTTTAAATGGAAGGTTTCTCTTTTTTCCAAAGCAATTTTTTCCTCCTTTTTTCAGCCAGAAACCAGGGGGAAAAAAAAATCTTCCAAACACACATCTCCCTTCAGTTGGCAAACATTTTTCCTCCCTTATTATTTCCTGCCTGCTTGATAAAGAAAATTCTCAATATTGGGAGGCAGAGTTAAGATGAGGGAACAGAAACAAGGGATATGATGCCACTTAGTGGAACATGGGTAATAATAAAAACAATATTCCAGCATCCACGGTGCAAATTTTTGGTCACCTCTATGAGACCACATTCCTAATCCTGATATCCGTGGGGAATTCCCAGAGCACGGGGCTTTCAGAACAGCCTGAGCTGTCACGAACCAGAAGGAAGAGTGTCCTTTTCAATCCTGCAGGTGCAGGGTGAGGACACTGGGAATTCTGCAGAGAGTGGGGAAATCAGGGATGCAGCAATCAGGGATTGCAGCGATGAGTTGCTCCACCAGCATCTCAGGAGACGTGGAGATTTTTCCAAGCGGTGCCAACCAGAGCAGCTCATCCAACCCCAAATCCCAACCAGGGATGGTGAAACTCAAATCCCAGGGAGAACACAGGGAAAGATGCCCAGAAATGAAACCCAAGCAGGAGGAACCCTGCAGAAATACCCAAACTGACTGATTCAGCTGCTGCCTCCCCAGGCAGGGGGCATGGACATGAGCCAAAAGCTAGCCACTGATAAGGGAAAACCCCTTATCTGCCCCCAAACCCCCTGCAAACACAGCCCTGTGCTCAGCAGAGCTGCCAGGGCTGCTCTAGCCCTGTGGGAACATTCCTGAAGGCTTTTTTTCAGCCCTCCTGACATCATCCAGGCACAAAAAAAGGAAAACAGGCTCGGTTTGGAACCTGCAGGAAAGGGACAATGGGTGGCAGGAGCCTCGGATGGGTTGGGAGCAGGGTGAGGAGGAGGAGGATGAGGGGAGTTTTCCAAAAATCCCCCCGGCTCTGCCTCAGCCCCGTGTCTGCCCCTCTGGGAATCTCCTGCCACCTCCCAGACCCACTGGGGATCATCTCCGAGGTTTCTGTCACCCCTGGGCAGTTCTTCCCTTGGCTCCATCCACTTCATTCCCAGCACCACAGCAGGGAAAATTCCACATTCCCACGTGGAGTGGGACCCCAATGGCTCTGCTTTGGTGCCCTCTTTATCACAGAATCTCAGGATGGTTTGCAAGGGACCTCAGATGGCATCAGCTTCCCATCTGGAGTCTTTCCCCTGACTCCTGACACCTCCAAATCCTCTGCATCCCATTTTTTTGTTGTTTTTTTGGGGTTTTTTTGCTTTTATTCTGGGGTTTTTTTCGTTTATTTTGTTGTTGTTCTTGTTGTTGTTTTGTTTTTTGCTAGCTCAACCCTTCCCAAGCCTTTCCCTTTCCCTCTCCAGGCTGGTTGCCACATCAGGGACACTGCAGGGGCAGGGATATCCTCTGCTGTGACTGCTGGCAAGCAGCAATTTAGGGATTTCTCAGTCAGAAAAGAGAAATCCCCAAATCATAAAGTTACTCCAGGGCAGTGGAGCATCATGTTGGAGGCATCAGGGGAAAATGTTTAGGCCAGGATTAAATTGCTGCTTTTGCCTAAATTCCTTTTTGAGCCACAGATGCAGAAGCAAAGTGGAGCTGAATTAAAATATTTGTTCAAAGCCAAGGAAAAGTGCTCAGATTAAAGAAGAAAACCGGGGGGGGAAAAAGAAATGTAAGGATTTTCACATTTTCAGTCAGCAAAGAGAGCCCAGGTTTTCCAGTATTTCTGAGATGGACTGAGGACTGTGGGGGGATCTTCCACCCTGGTCCCAAACCATTTATCCCAAACACCACGTGGGAAGGCAGGACAGAATCCTGTGCTCAGAAAATGCAGCTGTGAAAAAAAATTTGGCTTAAAACCCCCCAGTTCCTCAAACAAAGAGTAACACTCTGCAGAAGCCAGACCTGCTGAAGCAAGTGGAGAAATGTTGGGGCTCTGGCGTCTGCTGGGATTTGGGATTTATGGCTGGGTTTATATCAGGTGATGACCTTGAAGGTTTCAGAAGTGACTTCTTGTTGCTCATGGACAAAGTGATGGGTGAAATCCCTCTCAGGCTGTGACAGAGGGGTGGGACAACAGCCCAGGAGCCACCTCAGCTCCCAGGGACAAGGACAACTTGAATGTGTCACCAGCTGAGCATGAACAACCTGATCCTTGAGGCTCAGAAGAGGTCTGGGAGTAAATAAAGAACAAAAACCTCCTCGGATTGTGCTTTGTTGGGATTTTCCTGCAACAAAAATCATCCCATGCACTCGGGGTGGAGAACCATGGAACCACAAAGTTTGGAGAAGACCTCTGAGCTCATCCAACCTTTCAGCAGATTCCCCACCGTGTCAGGAGCATCCAGCATGGATCAACCCTTTGGAGCTGCTGGAATCCTCTCAACATTCCAATGTTTGAATGTTAATAAGGAAAAAAAAAATTAGGCAAGGCTGGAGCAACCACGAGCTCTGCTCCCTCCTGGACAGGGCTGTCCCAGCTCAGTGCATAGGGGACAAGCAGGGTGGTGGAGCAGGGACGAGGGACACGGCGCGTTCCTGGAGCAGCTGTTGAAAAGCCAGCATGGGGAGTGACATTTCTGGGCTCTGCTGAGTGGCTTCGCAGCAGCTCTGCTGTTTGTGTGACACAAACAGTCATTTCGTGATTAAAAACAACAACGGCGACGAGAGGCCAAACCGAGATAAAACCGGCGAGCGCCGTGCAGGGCTGGAGGGGGTGCAAGGGCTGGCTCTGCCCACGGCTTTAACCCCCTAAACCTCACTGATCCTGGGTTGAACCTTCTCTTCCACTTTTTAAAACATTTTCTCCTGCAAGCTTCTCGCCCAGCACACCCACATTTCGAGGGAGAAGAAATAATGTCAAAAATTATATTTTTTTTTCTGAGTGGTAGGAATGGAGCTGAGCTAAACAAAAATGTGCTGGGGGGGAGGTGGGCTTCCTCCTGAGGGAAAAAATGTCAGAGAATCACGGAATCCCTGAATCGCTGAGGTTGGAAAAGGCCTCCAAAATCAAGTCCAACCTGTGATCAATCCCCACCCAGCCCAGAGCACATCCAGGCATTCCTGGGACACCTCCAGGGATGGGGACACCAAACCTCCTTGGCAGAAGTTGCCCACGACTGTGGGAAGTTGCTCTCCAGCTTTTCCTGTTGAGGAAGGATTTGTAAGCTTGGAAAAAGAGAAACAGCCTAAAATTTCCCAGAAGAAGACTAAGAGAGATTTCTTCTCTGATCAAAGTTTTCGAGCCATTTAGACACCCCTGTCCTACACATGGGCCAGCAGGGAGGTCCTGGTGTCCCTCAGCAGGAACAGAGAAGGTGCCATCAGAAGATGCAATCATGGAATCATTAAAGCTGGAAAAAATCCCCAAAGATCCTCCAGTCCAACCATTCCCCCAGCACTGCCAAGGCCACCACCGACCGTGTCCCCAAGTGCCACATCCACAGGGCTTTTGAATCCTTCCAGGGATGGGGACTCCAACACGTGACCACTGGTTCCATGATGAAATTTTCCCAAATATCCAACCTGTTCAGACAGGTGTCATCCCAGAATCCCAGAACCATTCAGGGTGGAAATTCCTCTGGGATCACTGAGCACCAACCTTTGACCAACCCCATCACCCCAACGAAACCAGAGCACCAAGTGCCACGTCCAGCCATTCCCTGGGTAATTCCAGGGATTGTGACTCCACCACATCCCTGGAAAGCCCTTTCCAGTGCTTAACCCTTTAAGTGAAGAAATTCCTCCTGATGTCCAGCCTGAGCCTCCCCTGGCCCAGCCTGAGGCCGTTCCCTCTCCTCCTGTCCCTGTTCCCTGGGAGCAGAGCCCGACCCCCCTGAGCCCCCTCCTGTCAGGGACTTGTGCAGAGCCACAAGGTCCCCCTGATCCCCCTTTTCTCCCCCATTTCAGATGAAGAGCTGATTTCATCACGGGACGGGAATTTTTCAGGATTGCTGTGGCTCGAAGGATCCTGGAAAACCTTCCAGAAAAGGCGCAAGAAGGAGAGGAAAGGACTCAGAGCACCCCAAGGTAGCACGGGCTGTGTTTATCCAGCAATCCTTAAAACCCCCCTGGATCCAGCAACAACCACACAACGTGCTGTCCACCAAGCCCTGTGCAGCCCAAATCCTGCTTTTCCTCGAGGAAGAAGCATTGGCTGTGCCCTTACGTGATGCTCCAGCTTTCTGGATGCTCGGGAGAAGGGAGGGATGGAGCCGAGCCCTGTAATTCCTGCCCGTTCCCTGACTCAGGCGCTGTCCCTGAAATCCCTGCCCCAGGGCCAGCGCGATCTCCTGAACCTTCTCCGCGTTCCGTGTCAGCTCGTTAGCGACAGCCGAGAGGCACCAGGGATAATTGTGCTCTCCCTTATTGTTAAACCTGTAATTTGTGCCTCGCCCGAGGCCAGGCTCCCTCGGGAGGGCTTCAGACTCTACCTAGTCTATTAAAAAGGAAAGAGAGAGGAGGAGGGAGTTGCAAGATAGGAATAAGAGGGTAATAAACAACCAAAAATACCTCCGAGGCAGAGGGGAGCCATGGGAACAAGTTGTTTCTGCTGTTTATTCACAGCTCCAGCTGCACTAAAACCCGGCGCTCTTCGTCTCCTCCTCTGAGCCAGGAATTGTTGGAGGCCAGAGCAGCAGTGGAGGAGTTCCCTGAGCACCCACGAGTGGGAATTGCCCCTCTGCTGCTCTGGGGACACGGGGATGTCCCCTGGCCAATCCCCAGGGAAGGGAGAGCCCCAGGCAGGGCAGGTGCAAAGCTGGACCTGTTTCTTGGCCATTTAGGAGTGGTTTTCAGCTGTTTGCATCCATCCGTCCATCCTGAGCGTGTGGAAGAGTCTCAGGATGGTTTCCAGGTTGTTTGCACCCATCCATCCATCCTGAGCGTGTGGAAGAGTCTCAGGATGGTTTCCAGGCTGTTTGCATCCATCCTGAGCGCATGGGAGAGTCTCAGGATGGTTTCCAGGTTGTTTGCACCCATCCTGAGCGCATGGAAGAATCTCAGGATGGTTTCCTGGCTGTTTGCATCCATCCATCCATCCTGAGCGTGTGGAAGAGTCTCAGGATGGTTTCCTGGCTGTTTGCACCCATCCTGAGCATGTGGAAGAATCTCAGGATGGTTTCCAGGCTGTTTGCACCCATCCTGAGCATGTGGAAGAGTCTCAGGATGGTTTCCAGGTTGTTTGCACCCATCCTGAGCGTGTGGAAGAATCTCAGGATGGTTTCCTGACTGGTTTTGGAGGAAACTGCTCCGTCCTTCATCTCCAAATGCTGGATCAGCAGCACCTGCCACACAGAATGCTCTGACCCCTTTCTTCAGGACCTTAAAAATCCACCTCAGAGTGGAAGATGTCCCTGCCCATGGCAAGGGGGTGGATCTGGGTGATCTTTAAGGTCCCTTCCAACCTAAACCCTTCCATAATTCCATGTTATTCAGGGTGGGAGAACTTGGGAACACTCACCTAGGACCAACTCCTTACCATCAGGTGTAAAACAAAGAACAGCCCAGCCCTGGGATCCATTTGGAATATTCAGACAGGGAAGGAGGTGGATATTGGATGGCTGAGTAATTTATTTTTCTTTACTTGGGAATAGCTATGATTATTTTTTTGCCTCGCAGCTGCAGACTCACAAGAGCCTCATGACAGAAAAAGGTGGATGAGCAGCAGGAGCACCATCATTTAGACTCAGGTGCTCTCCTGGCTGCATTTTCCTTTCAAAACTCACATCCCAAGGAAAATCTTCAGCCGTTACAGCACCAACATTTCCCACAAGTGAAAAAAAAAAAAAAAAAGGAATTTCCATCTGGGCAAAACTGTCTTACAGATGGCTGAGACAGGAAAGTCTTTGAGGAATGAAATAGCAGGGGCAGGACGTTGGAGGAATGAGCTGGACTAAATTTAACCCAGGGAAAGAAAAGCCTGCTGCTAAAAATGCTCGTGTTATCACAAAGGAGGGAAGAGCCCAGAAATGGGAATGTTTGAATGGGAGGAAGGGGCAGGAAGGCTTTCTTTGGGGTCAGATGGGGATTTAAAAAGTGAAATTTTAGTGATAGGGCCAAAAAAACCCCAATCTTTCCACTCAATTTGGGTTTGAGTGGGGTTTCACAGCCTCCAAAAAAGCATCTGAGCCACCAGCCTGGATCTGTTCTGCACAAATACTGGGAGATGATAATTGGGGAAGGGTTGGAAATGTTCTGGCACCACTTGAGTGCTGGAAAGTAGCACCACTGGAGAAATCTATCTCTAGGACGAGATATCCTGGGCCAGAGGGACACATTGAAGTGACAGAGAGGGCACCAGAGCAGTGATCTGCCCATCCCAACCAGCTTTTCCAAAGGAATGGGGAATTCCACCTTCATTTCCTCCAGCCCTCAGGCTTTTATAAAACCAGGCTTAGAAAAGTGGGGGGAACACCCCATTCTGCCACAAATTGTATTTCTGCATTTTAAATTCAAAGTGTGAGGGGGGAAAAAATGCAGCTCTGGGGTTTTCGTGGTGTTTTCCCAGCAAACCCAACACGGGGAGCAGTCACCCACCCACCCAGTTCCCTTTGGCTCACCCACTTCAGGTGAAATCTGGGCATTCCAGGTTGTCCACCCAGGCCACCACCATCCCACTGATCCCAAATCCCAGACAGAACTGGAGGTGGCGTGGCCGGAAGGGCTCTAAGCCTGGAAAAGTCCCATTAATCATAAGCCACCTCCTGGGTTCAGGCTCCTCGTGTCCTGCATGGAACCATTAAGGTTGGAAAATACTTTTAAGATTGAATCCAAACAGGGAGAGCAGATCAGACCCCACAGAATTCCTGCTGCACATGGGGAAAATCCAGGAAATTCAAGAAAAGGAGCAGGGATCGACTCCCACCACGGGAAATGATGCCAGCACTCAGGTGAGCCCAGGGACACCAGCAAAGCCCCCTGAGTGCCCTGGGGGCCGTTCCCCTGGTAATGGGAATGCAGCAGGGCTGGCAGCAGTCATTTGGGGACACCAGCACAATGTGTGGCTTCGTGTCCCTCACCCTATGACATCCATGTGTGGCAGACAATGCCAGCGTCCTGTGCTCCCCTGAATGGGGCAGGGCTTGTTTACATGGGGACTCAGCAGCCCCGGGGCCTTGGCAGCTCTTTGCTCCTGGAGTTGTGATGGATGGAAGAGCTGTCAAGGCTCCCAGGCACAGAAATCGGGTTGGGCAGGAGGAATGGGATGGTTTGGGGGAATAATAGGGCCTTTATGTTTTGGAATTGCGTGGTGTTTTCCCTTTCCTAGAATTTGATCTGGGTGGAATCTCGGGTCTGTTTCTCTCAGAAGATCCTCACACCAAAGCGGGTCCTGCAAACCTCTGTGTTCTGTCTGTCCATTTTTGCCAGGAGATGTGCAGGTAAAACTCACCTTGGGCTTTTTTCTCCTGCTCCTTGAAGGTCTGAGGAGGGGACACACATCTGACCCAGGATTTGCCACACAACCAGAATAATCTCAAATAAAAGAGGGCGGGTTTGGGGTTAGGAATTGGGAAAAAGTTCTTCACTTTGAAGGTGATGAGGCCCTGGAAAAGGTTACCAGAGAAGCTGTGGCTGCCCCTGGATCCCTGGAAGTGCCCAAGGCCAGGTTGGTGACATTGAGGTGTCCCTGTTGCAGGGGTGGAACTGGATGAACTTTAAGGTCCTTCCAATCCAAACCATTCCATGGTTCTATGGACCCACAGGGCAAAGCTGCTCCTCCTTCTTCTCCTCTTCTGGGGTGGAGGAGCACACCTGGCTTTGATAGAATATGAAGGATGAGGGTTTGGTCTGCACTTCTCTCCCTGCTGGTGCTGGTGGAGATTCTGGGGTTTGGCTGGAGCCCAGGCTCCCGTGGAGGAGGGTGGTGCCAGCAGCCACCTCTGGAATGTCACAGAGCTGGAAGGACAGCGGTGCCTCCTGGCCCTGGCTGGGGACAGGTTGGTGATGCCCAGGTGAGACCCCTGCAGCGTCCCCGACACACAAAGAAAAAGCTCATCCTAAATTTGAGCATATCCCAACCCTTCCAACACCCTCCTAAAGTCTGGACTCACCTTGGTTTTCAGGGACACCTCAAGAGCTCCTTGCAGAAGATCCCTGGAGTTGTTCTGCCCATCCTCAGCTGTGGTGGAGACTCAGGGATCTCATGGAACCGTGGATCATCCCCATGGAAACACCAACATTCCTGGGGCAGGAACTTTCCAGAGGATGGCCTTCCCCATGCCGCTTGTTTTTAATCCGTGGTGGGTGTCACTTACAAAGTGACAAACCCTCATTTTCACAGCAGCTTTGCTCTGATGTGGCTCCCTATGTAATTGCCTGGGATTCCTCAGCCCATGCTCAGCAAATAATGACTCTCATGGAAGTTATTTGTAGAAGTTAATAATTTTCCATTAACTGCATTATGGGATTGCATTTTTAATTTTTTTTTTCCTCCCTAATAACGCGTAATGAAATAATTGTGGAATTTCTAATAGGTAATTATCTTGCTGAGAGGAGTTTAAAACACCAGTGAGTGTGGGTTGTTTTTAGCTGAGCATGGGGAAAAGAGAAGGAGAATGAAACATCACCCAGAGCAAGAGGCACAGAGAGCAGCTTTCCTTGGATTCCACAGCGTCCTCAAAACTCCAGGTCAGCAGGACTGCACAGGATAAATCCCAGAACCACTGGGGCTGGAAAAGGCCTCCAAGGACACCGAATCCAACCCGTGGCAGATCCCCACTTTGTCACCAGCCCACAGCACTGAGTGTCACCTTCAGGTGTTCCTTGGACACCTCCAGGGATGGGGCTCCAAACCTCCCTGGGCACTTCCAAGGCCTGACCACCCTTCCCATGAGGGAATTCCTGCTGATGTCCAAGCTGAACCTCCCCTGGCACAACCTGAGGCAGTTTCCTCTCATCCTGTCCCTGTTTCAGAGCCCAATTCCCACCTGGCTCCCGGAATTCAGGAAGTTGTGGAGAGCCAGAAGGTCCCCCCTGAGCCCCCTTTTCCTCCAGGCTGACCATGGAGCCTCAGGTTGATCCTCCTGACAAACCCCCAAGCAGGGGTGATGTTTGGAAAGCCAGGCACAAATTGGAACCAAGACGCCTTTTGGTTGTTAAGTCACACATAAAATTCTTGGAAGGGCTTTAAAGTGGGAGCAGATGGAATATTGGGATGTCCTGAAGCAACAGGCCTGGGCAGGGGAACCACTCCATCAAATTATCTCCTCTGCAGGTCACCCCAAGATGCTGCTGGAGAGAGCTGGGAACTGCAGTCTCTGGGCATCTCTGTGAGAAAAAACAGAAAAATAAGGGCAGGAGACAATGAAACGCCAAACGTGAGCTCAGTTCTCCTTTTCTAAAACTGGTGAAGCTCTGATGGTGTGGAGGAAACTCCTTTCCCTTTCCATCCACCACACCACAACTACTGAGGGTTTTTCTGCTCCTTCCATGGTGTCCTCTCCTCTCACCCTGCAGGAATGATGAGTTTTTTCTTCCTTTCTGACCCTGAGCATTTCACTGAAACCCAGCGGCCCTGAGGGCCCTCGTTGGCAGCTCCTCCTTCCCTCGTGTCACAGGAAGACTTTGAGCAGAGTTTTTAAAACATCAGAGTCCTTCAGACTTCAGCTCTCCCTCCTTTCTCCAAACTCTCCCCTCCTCAAAACAGGTAAATGCAACAAAAGGGCTGAATTGTAGCGAGATAAAATCTCGTTGGGAAAACATTTCCTCCTTCCAAAGTGGCCCATCTGTCTATTTTTATGCACATGTTTAACATCGAGCAGAGAGAGCCACATATTTAAGCAATTTCTGAAATCAGGGCCATTGTGTGATCCTCTGATTAGTAAACTGGGAATTAGGGTTCATAAATTATAGTTAATGGAGCCAAATCACTTAAGCCCTTTTGTGCCTGCCTTTTCCCATCTAAATTCACCAACAGTAGCAAAATAGCTCCGACATACCTGGGACACAATCCTCATTGTGTTCCCAAGCTGGGCAGGGAGACTCCCAGATAAAACGTGGCCTGAAACATTCATGCTCCACTTTTTTTTTAAATGAAAGGAGGGGGATGGAGTCAGATTTCTGCGGCTGCAGCTTTATAATGATTTTTCAGATGGAAGTCAGCACAATATTCATTTTGCCCAGGCACCCTTTGTACATCCATTCCCCTGCACGGTCCTGGGAGTATATGGATTTTTCCTGCAATTTATTTCAGCGAGAGAGCAAAGTGGGAGATAAAGCAATCTCAGGTTGAGGGGAGTCATCTGCCTCATAGAAAATGAATGGGCAGCAGACAAAGCACCTTGGAAAGATTTGACTGAGGGAGGGTTATTACTTACCCAGAAATCAAACTGCTCCGGTATTTCCAGGATGCCAAGATGGGCTGTGACAGAGCTTTTGAGCAGAGAGCTCAAAAAAATCAAATTAAATTTGGAATAGCTGAGAAGTCAATTCTTGCTTTTGTGTAAAGCTCTCGTGGTGCTTCTCCACTGCAGAAACCTCAGAGCATCCCGGGGAGGGGATTTTACCTCACCCAAGGTCACCTCTGTGACAAAAACAGGAGACCTGGAGAAACTCCTTCCAGGCCCAGGTTTCCAGGGAGGATCCCAGGCAAAGGAAAAAACCCCAAACAATTCAAAGTCTGTGATCTCAGAGGGAAAAGAGCAGGGCAGGAGTGCAGCCAGTGCCTTCATCCGGGTGCCAGAGTGATAAATTGCAAAACACAGACTCTCACCCGCCGTCATTAGTGGCGGCTCAAAAGCCCGAAGGGAAGGACGGGGCAAGAGAAGTATTTTGTTATTCTGTCCCCTCCCTCCCGTGGTTTTTGGTGGCCAAAGGACACAGAGAGGGAGCCCAGGGGCGGCTCAGGGCTTTGGGTCCTTGCAGGCCACGAGAGATGCCAGGGGAGCATCTGGAAAATCCCAGCCTCGTCATTCCTTGGAACCCCTTTGGCTGGAGGAGCTTCTGCCCCCCGGCCCCAAAACCCACTGGGTGATTGGCATAGTTTTCTTTTCCCCCTCCAAACTGAGGTGAAAGGAGATGGTTCCATTAGAACCAGAAAAAAAACCTAAATCCAACATTTTTTCTGTTTTTCTCTGTGAATTTCTCACCTCGTGGAGGGAAAGAACCATAATTCCTGGGCCTAACCTGAGCAGTTTCACCAGTGCAAGCAGCCTCAACAGCCAGCCCCGCGTCAGAAATGTGCTTTAAACAACAAATTGCAAAGCCAGAGCGGGGAAAAAACCTCCAAATGTCTACACCGAACCAGCTGTTGATCCCAAATTATGGTTATATTGATCTAGGCTGATGGGAGCGAGACATCACCTCACAGGGTACACTTGAAAAACCTCAGTCCAAAAACGCTGGAAATCTTCAGTGTAAATTCAGCCTATTTTTCCTCTTTGACTGCTGTGATTCCTGCTCTATTAAATTTTAGCAGCTCCCATTTGCTTCAAATGCTCCCAAACTATCGGCCAGGATTCCCCCCACAAATCACCTTCTGATGGGATCTGGAGCTGGGACACCTTGCAGAGGGACCAGATTTTCAGGAAATACCTGGCACCCCCTCCCTGGACACTCCAACCTTTTAATTTTTAACACAGCCTGGCCCATTAGGGTTGGGAACTGCATCAATTCAGCCATGAAATTAAGAGCTCACAAGAGATATTTATTTTGTATAGAAAGGCTGTCATTGGTGGCGTGCTGTCCATACAATAGCAGGGATGGGAAAAGGGAAGAGTTTAAACAACGCTCTGAGAAATGAGAAACATTCCCCTGCTTTAACGGTGGTTTTTTCACCCCCTCCAAACAATTAATGCAACAATCACTGACCTCCTGCAGCCCTGAGCGTGCCCACATGGGAACACACGCCCAGCTTCACCTGGAAACCAGGAACCTCCCAAGGCACGGCCGGAATTAACCCAATCAACCAAACAAATGTTTGTTTTAAACGCAGCAATTAATTATCTCCTCGGGTCTCCTTCCCCCCAGTGCTGGCTTCCCTATCACCTCATCGCTGCCTGTGCTGCATACAATGTTCTGTTCCTTTCTTTCTTCCTAAAGATCCTAATGGGATGCAGCCGGCCAGGCCAGCAGCTTCGGAAACAAGCACAGAGCGAATTTAATAACAAGCAAACCTGCACTTAATAAAGTCTGTCATCAGTAATGTCTCCACTGAACGCTTGCCAGGGGAGAATTGTTTGCACTTACTGTGCGAGCCAAGTCACAGCTTTAACAGGCAAGGCACAAATAAAACCCAGCCTTTCCCATTCTTCTCGCATCTCCGTTTCAACCTACCAACAAAAACTCCGGGGCAAACAATGAAAAAATCCAGATTCAAGCAAGGAAAAAAAAAATTTAAAAAAAAATTTAAAAAAAGCAACCAACGTCGTCCCCCCCATTATTCATTACATTATGAAACGCATTTCATAATCCAATAATTAGCAAGGGGACAATTTTGTTCAGCATGAATCTGGAGCCTTTTGTCATTTCGTGTTAGCACCCAGAACAAATGGACGCTGAGCAGAACGTGGCTGCCGAGGGCTCCCTCCTCCCCTCTCTCCAACAAAACCCTGGTGAGGATGGGAGGGTGCAGAGCAGCCGCACGCTGGACGTGACACAATCCATCCCTGGCACTCGGGGGCCTGGGGGATTCATCTCCCCTGGAGGGAGCGGGGCTGAGGCACGAAGCTCCTCTGAGCACCAGTGCCAGGCTCTGCAGAGCCTAAAGGACTCCCAGTCTTGCTCTCTCTGGTGGTTTTTCATGTGTTTTTGGCTGTACCTGGAGGTGGAAAATGTTGTTTAATGAGAGTTTAATGAGGCTGCCCCAGAGCAGTGGCTCACGCGGGACGATGGAGGTCACAAGGTGCTGAGGTCAGACAGCCTCAACTTCTTTGGGGTTTGTGGAAGCTTTCCCTGTCTCCATTGCAAAATCAGTCAGACTCAAAATCAGCCCAGGAGCAGAGGGGAATCCCTTGGGAAGGCTATCGGCATCAAAAACTGCTCCCTTGTGCTGCAGTGTGGCTTTGTGAGGAGCAGAACGGGGCACATGAAGGTTTGGAGTGAAACAAAGCCCACCACAACACTTCTCCAATGTGACCCCCACAGAGGGGCTTTGTTCTGCTGGGAAGGTGGGACCAGGTTGGCTTTAAGGCCTGGAGGAGCAGACTGAGCTCCTGGTGACCACTGGGTGGTGGGTGGTGATCCTGAGCAGGAGGTTGATTTTGTCCACCCAAGGAGCAAAAATCTTTGGGAAAGAGCCCCAGCACTTCTGCACCACCAGCAGCTCTCCTCTGGAACTCCTGCTGTTCCCTCCTCCCTGGGCAGAAAACACCCTGAGCCAGAAGCTTCTGGGTTTCGTGTGATTTGGGGAGGCCAAAATTCAGGGGGAAAAAATTATTTTGATCATACTACTAATGATAATTCCTAAAATATGGTAGTGATTTGGGATCTCCAACAAGCAAGGAACAGGGTTCACCTCCAGCTCTCCAAACTCCAGCACACCTCAAATGGAGAGGATGTTCACAGGATGGTGGCCATGTCCAAGAACAAGTGACCATGGAGGTGACTCCCCCAACCAAAAGCCTGTTTGACCACACTGACTCCCAGGACAACAACTTCTACCAGATCAATGCTTGGAGCCACACAACAGAGAAAAATTGCCCAAAAACCCTTTTAATTTCTGGGGTTTTCACTAAAAAATGAGATATTTTGGCATCAAGAACAGTCCTAAAGGGGAATTTTGTTCCTGACTCTGCAGACATCCCAACCTTTGACATCCCAGCCTCTCCAGACATCCCAACCATGTCTGAACTGGTTGATAAAATTTAGATGCTGCTCTGGGCAAGGAGCTGCCCCATGCTCTGCCCTCTCCCAGGTCACTCCCGGCCCTCGGGGTTTGTGAAGGATTTAGGAGGCACCACATCCAGGAACGAGGCCAATTTCCTCACTCGTTGTTTGGGACCCATCAACCAGAACGGGCTCTTCCCTTGGGGGCTGAGCCTGGACTGTGGGAGTGGGATCAGCTCCAGGAGCCATGGACTGTCCAACCTCAGCCACTCTGTCCCCACCATCACCTTCCTCATGTCCCCAACGCTGAGGTGGCCGCCAGCTGGAGCAAGGACAAGGCCATCCGTGCCAGGGTCACCTGGAGAGGCCCATCCTGGTCACCACTTCAGGAGTAAAGTCAGTGTGAGGGCTATGCTCCCACATTTGGGCACCTAAAAAATAAGAGAAGCAAGGGAAACAAGGAGTTTGTCCTTATCTGTCACTGTCATCTCCCGTCCCAGCTGGGATCCTGAGAATACAGCCCATGGAGGAGAGGAGGTGTTGCTGGAGCAAAAAT
>JAHLSL010000015.1:31862971-31875529 GCA_025920805.1 Petroica traversi
CCTTTCCTTTCCTTTCCTTTCCTTTCCTTTCCTTTCCTTTCCTTTCCCATTAGCTTCTGTCAGCTGTGCCACCCAACCCTCCCGAGCCACTCTCTGGGTCTGTGTTTACACACGAGATTTTAGCTAAAACTGCCCCGTCTTTGCCCAAATTTCATCAGGCAGGTCACACCCACACTCCTCCAGGGAACAATCCCACTTCCAGCTCAGTGATTAATTCCTCTTTATCCGTCATAATGAGGTCTGGATTAGAGTTACCTTGAATTGTGGCCCAAACAACTTATGTCAGAATAAAATTACCTGGAGGTGCTGAGAACTTTAATGACACTCCCACAGGGGATTTTTTTTTTATTATTATTTGAAGGATCTGAAGTCAGTCTACTCACATTTCCTCCCTGCACACTCGGGGAGAGATTTTAAATGTCATCCTTATTTAGATTTACGCACCTCAAAGCCCCGCAGCTCGAGGAGCCTCCGCGATAAACATGAGCACCAAACTCTCCAAAAATAACAGCCCTGGGCCCAGCGTCACCCGTGAAACAACGAGGAGAACACACCCACACAGCTCAGCTCCTCCTGCCCCCCCTGTGCCCAGCAGGATTAAATCAGGGAGAGAGGGATTACAGCACATACCTGCAGCTCTAAAACACACCTTGTTCTGAGCAAACTCGGTTCAAAAAGTCAGGAGGAGGCCTCCAGGCAGGCACAGCCAAAAACTGAGCAGGAATCACTCACCACTCACAGCCCTGGGTGAAGCAGACTCAGCTGGGGGGAATTAATTGAATTTATTCCAGCAGCTTCCCAAAAGTCAGCCCTGTAGCCTCTGGCTACCAAAACCTGGCCACACAAAGCCAAAGCAATGAGGTTTCAGCCCATTCTCTGGTCCATCTTGGATGAGAGACTCCCCTGTGCTGCTCCCAGAGGTTGGGGGTGATGGAATCACAGAATCCTTGAGGTTGGAGAAGATCTGCAAGGTCATCCAGTCCAATCATCAAGTGTAGGGTGCAGCAGCAACAATTTCTGCACTGGGGTGGGACCCACAGCTTGGGAAAACAAAATAAAAGACTGCGTGTCACCAAAAAAGTTCCAGAATTCGTTTGAGAACAGCACAAAAACTTCGGTCAATCAGGTCAGAGAACACACCAGGAAAAACAGGTCTAACATTGCCCAAAGGGCTTCAAAATACAAAAAGACAAAAAAAAATTTAAAAATCATCCACTTCAAGTTGAAATTCAAATAGGCTTCAAACTTCCCCTTGTTGTCCTGACAACTGGGATTTTGTGCGAAAATGCAAGGAAAAAGGAAAAAAAAACAGGTACAGACAAGAAAAATAGGTGTAAGAAGTTTATTTCTGAAAACAGAGCTCAGCTCTTTGGTGCAGCCACCAGAGACAGCGTGAGTGAGAACCGTCTTGTACTGGGAGTCCCCAGGGGATCTGCCTGGGGAGAGGAGTGGGAGGGAGGAAGGGTTAAAAATACTTTTCAGGGAAATCTTGGCTGCTGGATGTGTCTCCAGAGGGCCTGGAGATGAGCAGACATCTGGAGGAGCCGTCCTCCTCTCCAGACTGGAGACACAACATCGGTGACACGGGGAAAGAGGGATCTGGGGATTCCCTGGGGAGCAGCACGAGGATGCAGCAAAAGTCTCAGCTCTGTGGAAGCCACACAGGAAAAGGGAGGGAATGATGAGCAGGGATTTCTGCACGGGGCAAGAGAGACCTCCCAGAGCCAAAGGATGGGGGAAAGCAGCAAAGGGAAATTTCTAGAACAGAACTCAGGCGTTGTGTCCTGACCACCGGGCAAAAACACCTCCCAAAATCAGGGTTATTGAGGGTTTAAGCCACAAGCCCCTGTTTTACAAAGCCATCCGAGCATGGACACCTCGTTAGCATTTCCAGTCTGAGGTTGTTTTATCTCCAGGAGCTGCAAAAACAAATCTCCACGGGAGGCTCGGGCAGCAACAGAGGGGAGAAGGAACAACTTCCCGTTGTGTCAAAGAGTGGAATTGCTCAGGAGGGGCTTGCCAAGAGCACTGGGGTGGTGAGAACCCCGTGAGAAGGCTTTTCTTGCCTCACAAAAGCCCTCCTTGCCCTGGCTGGGCCGTTCCCCATCCGTGGGCACGCGGAGAGCTCGGTGCATCCGTAAGGAAAGGATTTCAGCCTTTCTGCTCACCCCAAATGAAAGGTGGTGACCGAGGTTGCTGGGGCTCTGATCCGTGAGTTTTGTTCCCAGAGGAAGCAGAATTTCCCCTCCCTCTTTTGGGGGTGCCCCGATGGGATGGGATGGGACAGGGCTCTGCTGCGCCAAGCCCTGAGCACAGGAAAACAGATCCCACCCCTTAAACACAGCAATAAATCACAGAATCACAGAGGGGTTTGGGTTGGAAGGGGTTTAAAGGGCAACCATGGGCAGGGACACCTCCCACTGTCCCAGATCGTCCCAAGCCCTTCCAGCCTGGCCTTGGGCATTTCAGGGATCCAGGGGCAGCCACAGCAAATCTGGGCACCCTGTGCCAAGGCCTACCCACCCTACAGGGAATAATTAATTCCCAAAATCCTATCTAATCCTGCCCTCCCTCATCTTAAACCCATTCCCCCTTGTCCTGTAATTCCATCCTTTGCCCAAAATCCCTCTCCAGTTTTCCTGAAGCCTCCTTTAGGTCCTGGAAGGTCTCCCCAGCTCCTTCTCTGCACAACCAGAGCTTCACTTCTCCTTACCCTTCTCCAGTTTCCCTCACCCTGCATCCCCACCCTGGCCCACAGCAAATTTACCTTTCCATTTCCTTTCCTGCCTCCTGAAGGAGCATTTCCTCTGCAATTCCTTTGCAGATCAAGCAGCTCATGGAAGAGGTCACAAATCTCAAGCAGTGATCAACAAACTTCCTCATTTTTCCCTTTCTAGCCCCAAACTCCAAGGGTGTGTCCAAGAAAAGGTTTCCCCTTTCCAAGAGCTGAGAGAGGACTTGAGGGAACATCACCTTCTGTACCCTGACATTTTGTTCACCTGTGCTTTATAAACACAACAGAATGGATGTTTTTTAAAAGCTGTTTTAGGGGTTTTGGTCTCCAGAAATTCCCCTTTCCTTGGCCAACTTGGTCTCCTGTGGCCCAGGTGGCATCACAAGATGGGACAGCCAGGCTGGGGGTCCTTTTCCAGGTCAGGATATTAATAGCTAAATTCAAGTTTTACTTCAATAACTTTACTAGAAATGTGCTGAATCCATTCTTTTTTCTTTTTTTTTTCCCTAAGCCTTCCCCTGAGACATTTCAGGTATCTCAAAAAAGGGAACAAAACACAGCTCAGATCCCAAAATAACCATCAGCAGAGGCAACACGGGAGCAGGGAAACAGCTCTGCACTTGGTTTTCTTTCTCCTACCCTCTTTTTTTCTTCACTTGAGAGGAAAAACAGAGGAATTTCTGCTCCTTGCTCTGCTGATTTGGGGCAAGGGCTCCACGCAGGAGCTACAGACTGGAGTCTTTTAAGCTCTTTGACCTGGATTTATCCAGATGAATCAAGGCTGTCCCTTTCTTACATCATTTGTAGGGTCAACCAAAAAGCAGGAGCAGATGGGAGGGGTTTGGTGTTCAGAGTCTTCTTTAACTGAGCTTTTTCTCCCAAGCCTGAAAAGACTTTTTCCCATTATTTTGCTTTCTCCCTTTCCTCCTCCAAGAGGCTGAAAATGGATTTTTAACACAACAGAAAGAGTTCAAAGCCCCCTCTGTGGATCGTGACCCCTCAAGGGGGACAAGGATGAGTCTCCATTTAAGGAGAATCCAGAGGTTTCACCCCATGCAAATCAGGTGTGACACAGCAGCAAAAAGCACAAACAGCTCCACGCCAGGGCTGGGCTTTGAAGCAAAACCCACAATTTTCCCCCAAATCCCTGCAGCTTTTCTTTCTGGACAGGGTTCAGCAGCTCCCTTTTCTCCCACTGAGAAAGGAGAGGAAATCTGGCTTCACGTGATAGGTAAATAACTGAGAGCCTCTGACTTAGAGACAAAAGAAAGGGGGAAAAAGAGAGAAAAGGCAATTCAGTGAAGTCACAATCATTTCTCTGGTGTGATGCTCTGGCTGAGACAGCATTTCCATAAAATTCAGCCTTGTCCAGGTGTCAGTGAACTCTCCAAGCCTTGAGGTGTTTCCAACCCATTAAGGAATGAATTCTTCAGGAAAAGCCAAGAGCATCCTTCACTTTTTGCCTTGGAACCATGGAATCCCAGAATGGGCTGGGCTGGGAGGGACCTTAAGGATCATCTCATCCCACCCCATCCATGGGCAGGGACACTTTCCCCTGTCCCAGGTGGCTCCAAGCCCTGTCCAGCCTGGCCTTGGACACTCCCAGGGATCCAGGGGATTTCTGTGTCCACGCCTGGAAGGAAAACTGGTCTGGGTGACGTTGCACAGAGAACTGCACTCCCCGAGCAGAAAAACGGGGATTTAAATTACCACAAAACCTCTCCAATGTCCAGATCACAAAGAAAATGTTGATTTTCTCCTTGCTGTGCTGTCAGAGAGGTGGGAATGTGGATTGCTGGCCTGGACAGCAACGGGAAAACTGCTGGGAGAAGACCAGGAATCCCAGGATTCCCAGGGATCCCAGGGAAGATGAAATAGGAAAGCCTTATAGATATGATTGCCTTGCAAGGGATGCTGAAAATATGGAAAGTAGAATCGAAATTGAGATGAAGACAAGGTTTGAGTTGAAGAGTAACTAAGAAGCAATGGCAGAGCTGGCTGAAGGGAATCCTCCTTCTGGATAGAACAATGCCCTCTGCCCAGGCAGGGCCAAAGGGCAGAGCAAACCCTGCCTGCCTGGTAGGAGATTCCCAAAAGCAGTTTTTTAAGGTTTAAAATATAACCCCGTATGGTAATGTGATGATTCTTATAGGTTGTATGCAAATATTGTAGATTTTGTAGCTTGTCTCAGATTGGTTAAAGAGAATTAGAATATTCAACAGAGAAGATGATTTATTGTATTGTAAACAGCAAATCAGCCTCTTTTTGCTCTCTCTTTTTGCCTCTTTCTCTCTCTCTCTCTGGCCTGCTCTGAGCTGTGTCTTGCAGCCCAGCAGCCTCTCACACCCACGCTCTTTCACAATAAACTCCCATGCTCCAAACCCATCTTTAGAGATCTCTCGTTTCTATTTTACCCCTATAACCAAACCCCACAGAGTTCAATCCTACACACACCCACTGCTGCTGTGTCCTTTATTCCCTGACCTCTCCAGGAGCCCCACGTTCCCAGGAAAGCTGATTGTTAGAACTTGCACCCACCTCACCTAAACAAACAAACAGCAGCCAGCACCAGGGACACCCTGCCCAAAACCCTGCCAAGCCCAGAACATTTGTGTTCCATTTGCTGAGCAGCAGGGATTTTAATCTGCAGCACACACCAAGCAAGCCCAGGCTTTGAGAAGAGAAATCTCTGATCAGCCCTGATCTGTCGTCACCACGGGGAGCAGGTCCTGGGGCAGGGGACAGCAGATGGGTGAGCTCTTCTCGATTTTAGGGGGAAATTGCATAATTCATATTTTTTTTTATTCTATCTTCAGAATAAAGGAAGTTGCAGAGCCTTTTTGATTTTAGGGAGAAATTGCATAATTCAAATTTTTTTTATTCTGTCTTCAGAATAAAGGAAGTTACAGGGAATGCAGGGAATCGTGGAATGGGTTGGGTTGGAAGGGACATTAGGATTGTCACATTCCACCCCCTGCCATGGCCAGGGACACCTCCCACTGTCCCAGGTGGCTCCAAGCCCTGTCCAGCCTGGCCTTGGGCACTGCCAGGGATCCAGGGGCAGCCACAGCAAATCTGGGCACCCTGTGCCAGGGCCTCAAACCCTCCCAGAGAACAATTTCTTCCCAAAATCCCATCCATCCCTGCCCTCTGGCATGGGAGCCATTCCCTGTGATCCTGATGCTCCATTCAGGATGGGATCCAGGGAATGGGGCAGGTCAGCTCTGACAGCTCAAGAGGCACCAAAACTTGCAATTCTTGGAGCTCTTGGTGCCAGCAAAAGGAGAAGGGATGGGGCTGCAGGTACAGGAGAACTCCAGCACTTACCTCAAGAGGTTCCTCAGGGAAATACAAGAAAATCCCATTTTTGCACAGGAAACACATCTTTCAGGAGTCTTCAGCATCCAACCAGCCCCTGGGACCTTCCCTGAGTGCTGGTGACATCCACCCTGACCTGGAGCAGGGAATTCCTCCTCATTCTCCTGGGATGGGCGAGGGCTTCACAGAACCCCAGAGCAAGGAGAGGGCAGAGATCCCAGGCCAGCACCAGAGCTGGGAGGGGGTGGGAAGCCTCCAGATCCTGGAGAAGGCTCTGAGGAGACCTTCAAATTAGTTCCTTGTCCCCAGTTCCTCTCCAGCTCTCCTGGAGCTCCTTAAGGAGCTCCAGGAGAGCTGGAGAGGGACTGGGGACAAGGGTTGGAGGGACAGGACACAGGGAATGGCTTCCCACTGGGAAAGGGGAGATTTTGGGGGGATTTTGGGAAGGAATTGCTGGCTGGGAGGGTGGGGAGGGGCTGGGCTGGAATTCCCAGATTTGCTGGGGCTGCCCCTGGATCCCTGGAAGTGCCCAAGGCAAGGTTGGAGCAACCTGGGACAGAATTGGGCTTTAAGGTCCCAATTCTTGGCTGGATGCACTCAAGCACCTGGGATATTCCACATCTCCATCCCAAAAATCCTGAGATCCCTCCAGCCCCCTCAGTTTTCCTTTCTCCAGAGCTTCCCAAAAAAAAAAAGGCTCAAGGAAAGGCCAGACCCAGCTCTGGGGCTGACAAGATAAAGAGTTAAAGCAGGCCAGGCCAAAGCTTTGGAAGAAAAAGGGCTCTGCAATAAATCAGATTTTAGAAGGCAGGAAGGTGCTGTATAGAGGAATCAAAGTCCGGAACAGGATGTATATAAAGCAAATATTGAACTAACTTTGATAAGGGAGAAAAATGGAAGATTTTTTTGGTGGGGTTGAGCGAAGGGCTCGATTTGAGCCATTAGAAATTTCCTGTTTCACTCGTGTGGGGCGGTTTTGCAGCGATCCATACAATGCATTGTGTGCCTGCTGATTTCCCAGCCATGAATGGGTCACCCACATTTTACTTTCTATGCTTTTTTAATTTTTTTTTTTCATTTTTTTGTTGTCTGTCCTGAAGCAATAAAACCATTGAAATCCTCCAGGCCTTGCCCATTGGGTGTTTTCTTTCCTACCAAGACATCAAACTGCCCCGAAAAGTTTATTTTAAGCCAATTTCAATAGGAGGGAATCACAGGAGCACCTTGTGTGTACAATGGGAGCCAAACCCAGGGCTATTCAATGAACAAGTGCTCCCATTTCCATGCAATTCCTGCTGGGAATTCATTCCTTTAATTAGGCTGGTAATTTATGAAGCTAAAGAGGCACTGTTTGTTGGTGGACACGTAGGCCAAGAAATTCCAGATGAGGAAAAGGTGAAAAAACCTCTCCAGGTACTCCCAGACTGACCAAAATGAGGTCACCGAGAGCAAGAAATGGGACTAAAAACCCCAATTTGGGACAGAGTGAGGAAAATCCACTTCATCTCTCTCAGGAAATGAAACTCAGACAGTTCCCCACATTCTAAATCCTTTCAGGGAATTTTAAAATTCCCTGGAATTTTCAACTCCCAGACTGACCAAAATGAGGTCACTGAGAGCAAGAAACGGGACTAAAAACCCCAGTTTGGGACAGAGTGAGGAAAATCCACTTCATCTCTCTCAGGAAATGAAACTCAGACAGTTCCCCACATTCTAAATCCTTTCAGGGAATTTTAGAATTCCCTGGAATTTTCAACTTTCCATGTTTTTTCATGGGAAGGGTGTCCAGCCCTGGCAGTGCTGGAGTGCCCATCCTGGAGGGGTTTAAAGCTCTGTGGATGTGGCACTTGGGGACATCGGCAGTGGTGGCCCTGGCAGTGCTGGGGAATGGTTGGACTGGGGAATTTTGGAGACTTTTTGAGCAATGTGTAACAACCCTTTCCACAAATCTTCCCTAAAATCCAACCCTGGCACAGCTTGAGGTCATTCCCCTCGTCCTGTCCCTTGTCCCCAACCCCTCCCAGGGAGCACAAGGTCACCCCAATCCCCCTTTTCTCCAGGCTGAGCCTTTCCCAGCTCCCTCTGGAGCTCCAGCCCCTTCCCCAGCTCTGTCCTGAACCTGGAGACCCCAAAAATCACCCCCAGCACCGGAGCTGCCACAGAAATCCCTCATTTCCAGGAGCTGATTCCCAAACTCCAGGATTTCAGCCCAAATTCCAAGTCCCAGGAGCTGCACACCTGGAATATGCAAAGCAGGCTGGATTTACATAAATTGCTCATAAAAACCAAATCCAGCACAAAATCTCCCCCCAAAAAATGCAAAAGTGATGCAAAACAGAGACAGAAAATCAGCTGCAGGCTCAGTTTAACCTGCAGAAATCTGATTTTTGTGCTCAGCCCCTCAGGGAAAGAAGGTTAAGGTAGGATTGCCCTCTCCATGGCAGCCAGATTTTAGATTTTAGGATTCTGAAGCTGTATTTCTCATTTCTCTGAGCACAAGGTGGAAGGTTTTGCCCCTCCCTGTATTTCTAAATCTCCAAATATCAACTTGTGCCCCCACTCAGCTGCTGGAAAACAGAGACAGCAGCACAAAGCAGATGAATCTTCTTCTAGTTTGAGTTTTACCCAATTAAAAGCCCAAGCAAAAGGTCTAAACTTAAATTAGCAGCTAAAAAAACCTCCACAAAACCTTAAATTTTTGTATTTTCATTCGAATATCAACAACTCACCTTTCTGCTGGTTTTAAAAATTTAAATGCCAACCACTCAAAGTTTAAAAATTCCACTTTAGGAAGCTGTGAGTTCATGCAAGGAGGCAAAGCCAGGCAGTGGATGGAGACTTGTTTATTGGTTCTTTCCATCACATCTGAGTTACAGGTGTAAAAGTCACACAAACTGCAGGTATAAACATGTAAAACAATACAAAAATAAATGGAAAGGTCATTTTATATTTACTGAATCAAGTTGTGTAATAAATACGAGAGGCAAAAAGCTTCAATCACACCATTCAGCTGAACTGAAGTTACAGTAGTGTTTGTAAAGAACACGTTTTTGTTTTATTTTTTTTTTTAACTTAAAGTTGCAAATATTAAAGCATTGAGAACTAGTATAAAAGTGAATTTTGGCACATTGTAAAGTGAGAAGTGTTAGGTTTAATCTGGCTGTTGTGTAAGAATAAAGAGATTTCTCATGAGCTTTCTGAGGTACATTTTGAACAACCTAAGATTAGATCAACCTTGTGATTCTACCAACTCACAGTTTACAATTCACTATACTAGTCACAATTTTTATTTTTTTTCCCTTTTTTGTGAATACCAAAGTATTCCAGAGCTTAAATCTGTGCAAATTCAGACAAGTTTTGATTAAAAAATAACATTATATAAAAAAAAAAAATTCAACTTATTAGGGAACCCTCACATGCAACTTTTAACTCCTCCCTGCAATCTGGTGGGTTAATTGCAAAGTGTAAAAAGTGGATTAATCCCAAATTGCACAGCTTAAAAATAAGAATATCCCAGACTGAGCAGAGCAGCTCAAGTTGCAAAGGTGCCCCTGCTAAGTTTGTCACATTTGAACCCCTATAACTTCAGTAACTTCTGATCACACTCATTCCTGGTGAGGAGACAGAAAAAAAACACCACCACAAGCTGCTAACAAAGGTCAGCAAAGCGTGGAAACCCCTTGAGGACTCTTTTTCAGCACTTCCCAAGCTCAGGAATGCCTGGACACAAATTTTTTTTTCCAAGTACAATAAAAGAAAAATTAAAAAAAAAAAATAATAACAGTGTAATGGCACTTTTGTTGTATCCAAACATCAGTGGGTTAGAAATGGTGCTTTTTTTGTGGTTGTTCTTTAATTTTTTATTATACAGTAGCAAAAGAAAAATGTTCTGACCTCGAAGTTCCATCCTCACCTCGACTTCCAAGGAGTGAGGACAGCAAATCCCCCCTGGGATGGGGATTCCATACAGTACAAACAGCTCTGACCAGAGTACAAAAGTTACTTTTTTCTACAAAAAAAAAAAATCAAAATAAAATTCAAAAAGCGCTGCTGATCGTCAGAATCGACTCCCAAAAAATCAGCAAGTGCTCTTCAAACAGCAGCATCAGGCATTTACATTATTTCAGTCCTCAAAGAGTTTTCTTTTTGAACAGTTTAACCATTTTGTGCTAATATTTGTTGCTAGGTTAAATTCTCAAGTCCTTTCACCAAAACTGTTTTTTTTTTCCTTTAAAAAAGAAAAAAGGGGTGCAACCCCTGGCATCCATTTATTTGGGGAATAAATGGTGCCATCTACAAGGCACTACAACATTTAAAGGATACCATTGTCACAGTTTCACCATTTCAGTATTTTTTCTTTTTTTTTTTTTTCCATACTGGTTGAAAGTCACAGTTCAAAAATAAATCATAAAAATTGAGGTAATCAATTTTCTCTCCATACCAAAATGCATGAATTGAGCCAGTAGCAGTCTGGTGAAAGGTCTTTGTAATACACAGCTATGACCATAGAGCACATGCAGCACAGGACAGGAGGGTTTTCTAGGCTTTTGTTCTGAGCTCTCCTGCTCCAATTTTTAAGGAACAGCTCAATTTGCACAGTCACAAATTTATTGTGTTCATTTTATTGTTATTTTGTTGTTCACAGGGCTTGGAATTCCAGCTGGTTTAGCCCCATCCTTATTGATTTGAGAGCTGCACAAATCAGAGTTCTTAAAAAGAGTTCAGCAGAGCACCAAAAAAAAACCAACATCAGCTACAGCATCTTCATCTATTTTCAAACAATTGCACTTAAATCTACTCTGGATTGACTGAGGAGCTGAGACAAAGCCTCCACCTTGCTGGAGGAAATCCCAAACCCTGGAATTTCCTCCCACATCACATCCCACAGACTCTAAAAATATGGCTTTGCAGACTGGAGATCTGGGCCTGGAAAAGCTGGGTTTACACTGAGTTTATTGGCAAAGAGATTCCAACTGCAGCTCCATTTCCTAACGCCCTTTTTGGGTTGCCAAGAGGAATTTTTTTGGGGGGGAATTCCTACAAAATAATTTCATGCAACCAACTGGATTTTGTTGTAAACCCCCTGCTTTCCAAAATCACTGCTACCTTTGCTCTACAGGCACTACAGGATATTGAGACTAAAATTTAGCCATGCATAGATAAAACTCACGAGGCTTTAAGGGGATGCTCCACACTTGTGATCCAGGGAAAACCCCAAGAAAGCCTAAAAAACACAAACTAATTGCTGGCTTTTACTGGCCTCTAACAGGATACAAGGAGGGTTTTTTTATATAAAGTCTCGTGGTGTGCAAAAAAAAAATAATAATAATAATAAAATATTAAAGTTTAGGAGGAAAGCAAGGAATGAAACCTCAATATTTCTATCCCAGCCCACAGCACCTGGAATTCCAACTCTGCACTGTGCAACACCCACAGCTCAGGCACCCTGCAAAACCATCTAAAATGTGCTTCAGGTGGTTGAAATTTCACTTGTTTCAATTTCCAAAGGTAAAAAATACATCTCTTAAGCAAAGCATGAACTCTAATTTAGCCTCAGGTTGAAAAATCTCATTTTCCTGCTACGTGCAGACACGTTTGGAGTATTTGAAGTGTCCTGTAAAGAGATTTTTCATTCCATTTCTTGCTGTATCACAAACATCTGGTCACAAAGAAAAGCTGCAGTTGCATTGAAAGATTGAGCTGTCCCTAAGGCAAAGGAATAGGAAAATGAAAAATTCCTGCTGGGCTGCTCTCACCTAAATTCTGAACACATGGGTGCTACAATAATCTGTTTATTCAAATAAACTCCAATAATTACCTGTAAGTAGCTGCTAAGGTACTTTATAATCCTTCACTCAGTGATTTCTAAAGCCTCCTTTTCAAATGATACTGAATTAAGTCAGGACAGGCTGCCAGCATTCCTGTTCTAGCATTCAGGAAGGATAAAAATTCTGTTGCAAGTACTTAAAAGCTGATTTTTCACCAGCACAGTGAAATGTTAGGACGTGCAAACTCTTCTGGAAGCTCCACAAACGAGTTCCTGCCTCTTTCAAGTAACAACTTCTGCTATTTTTTACCTTTGGAAATCACTCATCTTCAAAGAAAGGAATTCTTCAGCTGAAGAATCTCCCCCTTGCCCTGCCTTGCTTAGTTTTTAGGAGTGAATTAGGAATCCTCCAGGGATAATCTAAGCAACAGCAAGGTGCACATTGCAGCCAGCCAGGAAATATTTTCCAGAATCCCAATGAGAGCACTGGGAAGAAATTCAGATTTCTCCACTGATTCCACCCTGAAATGTATAAATAGCTCCTTGTTAAAATCAGAATTTCGAGTGCAGACTCAAAGGGTGCCCAGGGTTTGAGATGGGCTGTGCCCCTGGCAAAGTGGGGGTGGGAGTGTTCCCTCATCCCTCACTTTGGGAACATCCTGATCAGGGATTCTTCTGAGATTTTCCCACTATTTCCACATTTTTCACCTTGGGAATGCCCTAGAACTGTGGGATTAAG
>JAHLSL010000015.1:31949270-31965656 GCA_025920805.1 Petroica traversi
CCTCCCAGAGCAGTTCATCACAAAAAAATATTTTTTCTTTTAAATAAAAAAGCCTATTTTCCATGATTCCGCAGCCCCAAACCCTCTTAGAGCAGTTCATCACAAAAAATATTTTTTCTTTTAAATAAAAAGCCTGTTTTCCATGATTCCGCAGCCCCAAACACTCCCAGAGCAGTTCATCACAAAAAATATTTTTTCTTTTAAATAAAAAGCCTGTTTTCCATGATTCTGCAGCCCCAAACCCTCCCAGAGCAGTTAATCACAAAAAAAATATTTTTTCTTTTAAATAAAAAAGCCTGTTTTCCATGATTCTGTAGCCCCAAACCCTCTCAGAGCAGTTCATCACAAAAAAAATATTTTTTCTTTTAAATAAAAAAGCCTCTTTTTTCATGATTCCGCAGCCCCAAACCCTCTCAGAGCAGTTCATCACAAAAAAAATTTTTTTTCTTTTAAATAAAAAAGCCTATTTTTTCATGATTCTATAGCCCCAAACTCTCTCAGACCACCCCAGCACCATCCCACTTGAGCAGGAACCTCCTGAGACCCCCCACACCAGCTGGACCAGAGCAAATGGAATGAGGGAATTTTAGCCGTGGGACGTGCAGAGCTGCAGGAAAACTGCAAAGCTGAGGTGTTTGAGGTAATTCCCCCATTACTAGCAAAAAACAGTGGCAGGAAATTCCAAGAAATCCTGGAATTATGGATTGGGAGAGACCTCGAAGCCCATCCAGTCCCACCTCATGTCATGGGCTCTAAGTCCTGTCCGAATTAACCTCGAAATCCGAGAGGAAAATGAGCCCTGGCAGGGAAAGTTTTGCCACCCTGAAAAGCAGAAGCAGCCAGAGGAACCAGCAGGGAGGAAGCAGCGAGGCAGAAATGTCACCACGGTGCCATCGGGGGGGCCTTGAGGGGACACAGGGTGTCCCGAGCTGGAGGACAGAGCCCTCAAACATCCTTGAAGCTCCTCACAGGAGCTGCAGGAGCTGCTTCTCCAGCACAGGCGATCCCAGCCCCAGCAATCTGCAGCAACTGGCTCTAATTACAACCCAATTCCTGTCGATTACAGCCTGTACAAATTGCAGCATGTTCAGAGCACTTAGAGGATCTGAGGAGCCCGTGTTGAGATTGCTGAGATAAAGGGAAGCTCTATAAAATCGCTAAATGTCCTCGGGGACGTCTCTGTTCCAGGCAAACTCATTCACGGGCTGTTTGCAAACGCGCTGCCTAATTAATTTCTCCTGCCAGGAGGGCTCCAAGCAAGGAATCTGCTCCGTGTCCTCCTGCAGGAGGGAGAGGCAGGCGCTGGGTGTGATGTTCTGGGGCACCCCAGGGCTCTGGAGCACCCCAGGGCTGTGGGTGGGATCCTGGAAGGGATGGACAGACAGGGCTCGGATCACTCAGAGCGGGGCAAAGTGAGGTGTGATGGTCCCTGGGGGCACTGGGACCCCAAATCAGCTCCACAGGGACCCCGACACTTCTTGGGCTTGGGGTGGATGAGGCAAAGCCCTGATTCCCCCCAAAAAGAGCCACGTGCTGAACCTGGGAATGGGGATCCTGCTGCTTTTGGTGCCAACCAGTGCCCACCCTGTGCCATGTGTGAGTGGGGGTCCCTCACCGTGTTTTGGGGTCCCTCACTGCCCCCCTCCCTGCCCTCTGTCCCCTCAGGACACTTCAGCTTTCGGTGCCACGTACGTGGAACGAAAGAGGAACATCCCTGGCTTTTTCTGGTGCTGTCCTGATTTCCTCCTCTCCCAATCCAGCCCGGGGAGGGGTGTTTGTCCCATCTCCCAAATCGGGATGTGAACCCCAAGCCCACGGGGAGCACGTGAAAGCAGGAGGTGCCCGGGGGTGCTTTGGCCTTGGAGCTGTGGAGGCTCCCAGCTCCTTGCTCTGCTCAGTCTGGTTTGGAAGGCACCTCACAGACCCTCCTGCCGGGGGCAGGGACACCTCCCACTGACCCAAACTGGGCTCCAGGAAACCTTCCCAGCACAGTGAGGGCACTGAATGCCCGGGACATTTTGCCATCTTCAGCGTGGGAGGATTTTAAGAGGTCATTGGAAATCCCCATCAGGGGGCTGGGTAGAGGTCACTGTGGGGTGGCTTCTTTGTTGGGCATTTGGGGTGGCCAGAGAGCTTTGTCACCCTGAGGTGGACAGCACTGCCCACCCCCAGCAGCATCCAGAGGATGGGATGCAGCCAAAAAGTGATGGAATTCTCAGGGTGAGGATTCACAGGGATGGAGGAGCCTGCCTGGGCACCAGCCGACCCAGCAGCAGGACCAGGAGCGGCGGTGCCACCCTGGTGCCACAGCAGCACCAGGTGTGCTGGGCTGCCACTGCCACAGCCTTGGGACTGTCCCAAGGCACTGGCAACGCTGGGAGCACAGAGGGGACTGGGAGCACTGGGAGCTCCGGGAGCACTGGGAACTCCGGGAGCAGTGGGAGCATTGGGGACACTGGGGACATTGGGAGCACTGGGAGCACTGAGAGCAATGGGGACACAGAGTACTGGGAGCAGTGGGAACACTGGGGACACTGAGAGCAGTAGGATCACTGGGGGCACTGGGGACACTAAGAGCATTGGGAACACTGGGGACACTGAGAGTACTGGGAGCACTGGTAGCACTGGTGACACTGAGAGCACTGAGATTACTGGGAGCATTGGGAACACTGGAAGCACTGGGAGCCCTGGGGACACTGGGGACACTGGGGACACTGGGAACTCTGGGAGCACTGGAGACACTGAGAGCACTGGGGACACTGGGAGCATTGGGAGCACTGGGGACACTGAGAGCACTGGGAACAGTGAGAACTCTGAAAGCACTGGGAGCACTGGGGACACTGAGAGCACTGGGAACACTGAGAGCACTGGGGACTCTTACTGGGAGAAGAGGTGGCGGGAGCGGACGATGAATTTGAAGATGTACTCCAGGGCCTTGAAGGTGCGTGGGAGGGTCTCACAGGGCTCCCCCCGGGCCGCCTGCTCCACGTACTGGGTCAGCACCGACAGCAGCTTCCTGCAGGGTGGGAATTCCATAGCCAGGGGTCGGCCATGGCTCGGCTCTCACTGCTGCTGCCAGCATTCCAGCCCTGTCCCTCCCTGTTCCCACTGTCCCAGCTCCATCCTGGCTGTCTCAGCCCTGTCCCTCCTGTGTCACAGCTCCCACTGCTGCTGCCAGCATTCCAGCCCTCTCCCTCCCTGTTCCCACTGTCCCAGCTCCATCCTGGCTGTCCCAGCCCTGTCCCTCCCGTGTCACAGCTCCCACTGCTGCTCCCAGCATTCCAGCCCTGTCCCTCCCTGTTCCCACTGTCCCAGCTCCATCCCGGCTGTCCCAGCCCTGTTCCCACTGTCCCAGCTCCATCCTGGCTGTCCCAGCCCTGTTCTCCCCCCCAAATCCAGCTGTCCCAGCTCCATCCCGGCTGTCCCAGCCCCATTCCCCCACCAATTCCAGCTGTCCCAGCTCCATCCCGGCTGTCCCAGCTCCATCCCGGCTGTCTCAGCCCTCTCCCTCCCTGTCCCCACTGTCCCAGCTCCATCCCAGCTGTCCCAGCCCCATTTTCCCCCCAATTCCAGCTGTCCCAGCTCCATCCTGGCTGTCCCAGCCCCATTCCCCCACCAATGCCAGCTGTCCCAGCCCTGTCCCCACTGTCCCAGCTCCATCCCGGCTGTCCCAGCCCCATTTTTCCCCCAATTCCAGCTGTCCCAGCCTGTCCCTCCCGTGTCACAGCCCCAGGACACACTTGTAGGCGAGTGTGGCGCTGAAGTGCTGGCGGATGTAGGCCTCCAGGACCGTGTTAAAATGCTGGAATTTTCTGTCAGCCACCAGCCCCACGATGAAAACCTGGGGGCAGGGGCAGGGCTTGGTGTGGGCAGGGGAGGCCTAGTGACAGAGACAGCCACCCTGACCCCCACCCTGCCCTGGTCCCATCACTGGGGTCACTTTTGTTTTGGTGTGGGGGAAACACCTTTGAATCCTGCTGGGATTGTCCCCCAGAGGAACAGTGTCCCTTAGAATGCAGTGTGGGGTCACTCAGACCAGTGACCCAGTGGATTTCCAGTCCAACCAGTGCCCACCCTGCACTGGGGGAGGATCAGACCCACACAGGTTCTGCTCACCAGGGCGTCAAACACCAGGGTGTCATAAACATCTGTCTCTGAGTGCTCCATCATGATGGAGAACAGGGCATCCAGCGTGTCCTGCAGGAACTGGGGGGACACGAGGGCTGGGAGGGCTCCAGTGCTGACCCAACACCCAGCTCTGGGCACGGGGGTCCCATGGGTGCAGGAATGGGGAGGGAGGTGAGGGAGCAAATTCCTGGCTGTACCTTGATGACCTCCCCTCCATCCACGTTCATCAGCTTCTGGAGGTTCCCACAGAGCAGGCTGGGCTTGGAGCGCCACTTCAGCAGCCCCAGCAGGTTCACTGGGCAGGAGAAATGGGACCACTCACTGTCAGACCCCGATGTCACCAACCCCCAGCTCCCCTGTCCCATCCTCGCTGCCCAGGAGCAGCCAGGACCCCCTCACACATCCCAGTGCTGAAATCCCTCCGTGCCAGGGCCATAAAACACAAACTTTAAATAGGTCGTGGCTGCGGGAGATGAAATTGTGCTGCAGGAAGAGGATGAAAGGAGCAGCCTCATCCCCGACCCCTCCACATGGAACCAGAGTGCCCTGGAGGCTGCAGCCTCGTGTCACCTTGTGTCACATCCCACACCACTAGGCCATGTCCCCTGAGCACCCTGCACTTAATCCAGAGCTGGAGGAGCCATTCCCACCTTCCAGCCTTGCAGCATTCCCATGGGCCCTTCCCCTGGCCAAGGAGGGATGTGTCACAGGGGCACAAATGTTCTCAGCTGCCCTGACCTGTGCAGAGCAGCCCAGGACTGGAAACTCCCACGAGCTAACCCAGGGTTAAACCAGAGAGCTCCAATTCCCACCCCATTTTTGAAGGAAGGTCATGGAACCTCCAGCAGCCACATTCAGGTGGGAATTCCACTCGCTGCAGCTCCTCAAAAACCCCCAGATCGAGCTGATCTCCCCAGAAACAGCCTTGGCCATTCTGACCATGGCCAAACAGTCACTGAGCACTCACTGTTCCCAGTTTCCACTTCACTGTCCCAGTGTGATGGACCCAAACATCAGGAGAAATGTGATCCAGCAGGTGGGAACCAGGGAGTGACACTGCCCCACCTCCCCTGCCATGGGGAGCCAGGACTCACCATTCTGGGTCAGCTTGGTGGAGCAGACGAGCGTGGAGATCTGGAAGCTGTCCCGGGTGGACACGGCCAAGCCCGAGGTGGCCCCGCTGATACGGAAGGAGGAGCCAGAGAGGAGCTTGGACTCCGACAGGTTCTTCTCCGAGGGCAGGGACAGGTACACGCTGGCATCCTCCAGCTTCTTGCTGTCACCCTGCAGGGCACAGCACAGGTCACACCTGGAGCCTCAGGGGACAGGGCTGGGTGCTGAGCCCATGGCTGGTGGCTCCCCACATCCAGCACCCTCCTGCCACCCCTGGCTCCCCACAAAGCTGCTCCCTGAGGGGATCTGCAGGAACCCTGCTCTGATGCCTTTTCCTGGTGTTAGGAAAATGAAACCAGACATGGTTAAAGGGGTTGGGGCCTTTCTCTCAGTATTTTAATCAGGATCCTGTTTGGTGCATCCACTTCACCCAGGTGACAGCGTGGCAAATGCACCCCCATCAATCACACACACCAGTTCTAGACTTTACACAGCCCAGATCCAACAAGGGGCCCAATAATGAGGTTGGGCTGGGCTCAGCTCGAGTTTACAGAATCCTCCTGTCAGGAGCCCTTGGGTTCCTGAGCCAGTGGGAATGTTTGGTGTCCCTGGCTCTGCAGCTCTGGGCTGTTCAGTCTCAGGCCTGCAGAACACTTACAAAACACTGAGCACTAAACTAAGTAAAAGGTTGCAAGTGTGCATGCTGCTGATACTTGTGGGTACAGAGAGCTGTGTAAAAGGGATAGAAAAGAAAAGACAAAAACCATTCTGGCATCAGCTCAGCTGGGACAATTGTTTGGGGGAGACACCAAACCCTGTGTCACACACTGGGGACAGGCAGGAGGAGCAGAGTGACAAAGAGGGCTCTGAAGCTGGAAATGCAGCACACCTGAGCAGGGATGGACACGCACTGGGACACTGGCATGGAGCAGGACACCACCCAGCTGTCCAGGACAGCCAGTCCCACATCATCACTGGCACCCTACACCTCTCACCTGTATGGGCACCTCCACAGTGACAAACCAGCTCTTTTCTGTGTCCCCTACTCTAAAATGACAATTTAATTGATGTTTCATTCAGGAGGACTCACTGGAGTGACTCTGAATGTCCCTTCCCTGCTCGTTGGCCAGCCTGGGACACGGGGGATGAGCAGAGCCAGTTCTCAGACCCCCATCCTTCCCTGCCTGCAGCCTCTCAGGGTGACACTGCCCTTGCTGAAGGTCAGATGGAGGTGACAGAGCTGTGTCCTCCCAGGACACGTGGGCTACGAGCAGCCAACTCACAGGAGCCCTGTGCTCCTTCCCAGGGCCGAGCCCGGGCAGGGAAAACTGGCTGAGCTCAGAGCAGCTGGAGATCAAGAGGTCTGAGCAGCTAAAAGCCCGTCACTCACATTCCTCTGGCAAGCAGAGAGAAAAAGATGAAATAGCTTCTGACTCCCAGAATTCAGCCCCCGGTGTCTGCCGGGAAGAGCTGCAGTCACACAGGGGGAGGATGGAGCAGGGCAGGACGTGGTGGTGCAGGAGGGCAGGGACAGCTCTGAGGGGAGCACAGACCCAGGAGGGAGGCGTGGGAGGTTTGATCTCGCTGCCACAACCAGCACTGGCACGTCCCAAATGTGCCCAGTGCTCCTGCATTGTCCCCAAAGAGCCAGGGACCAGAGCCAGCGCCGAGGGCCACGGCAGCACTTAAAGAATTCGGGTCTTTTGCCCAAAAATAAAGCAGGGAGGAGGGACACGATAATGACTTCAAAAGTGAAGGAGCCTCGGGGAGGAACAGCGTGGTCTGTCCCTGTCCTGGGCTGCCACAGCAGGCAGGAGCAGGTCGGCTCATCCCAAAAAAGCACTCAGGGAGGGACGTGGCTCTGCCTGGAGAAACTGTGGCCACGTTGCTAAAATCAGAGAGCACCCCCATGCAGCAGCCCGGGGACTGAGGAGCAGGGGACCCCTCTGGGCAGGGACCCCAGAAGGTGCCGACACACAGGGAAGAGCCCTGAGCTCGCCCTGGCAGTGGGGACCAGCTCGTGCCACCACTCCTGTGGTCACAGCGGTCCCAGTCTGGGAAGGGGACACCAGGTAAGGGAGCAGCACCTACAGGGACTCTTCACTTTGAAGCTGACTGCATTTTTCCCAAATGAGTGTGATTTTCCCTCCCCTCTGAGCAAACCCAAGCAGTGGCAGGGCTGGTGAAATCAGGTGAAGCGCAGCCACTCCACGGGGACATTCCCTCCCTGTCACAAACACTCAAATCACCTTTTCCCAAACAAAACTTGTCATTCCAAGGGACTGGAGACGCTGTGAGCAGGGAGCCCCCACCACCAAGGACAGCGAGGATGGCAGGGAGGCACAGCAAACCCTCGGGGACTTTGGGGACGTGCCACCACCAGCACGGTGGCTCAGGCAGGGACTGCGACCCTGTCCCCAGAAGTGCTGCTGTCCCACAGCCCCCTCCCCACTTCAGGGGGCTCTGGGGGCCCCCCATACCTTGTAGAGCACCAGGTCGTGCTCCCCATCCTTCAAGGTGGTGCCATCAGGGCGTATCAGCCTCACGAAGGCCATGGAGAAAATCCGCTCGCTCCTGTCCTTGGCTGGAGGGGACACTCAGGGTGAGGTGACAGGGGCTGCAGGGGACACAGTGCTGGGAGGGAGGCCTGGAGCAGGGGACACTCACAGTCACTGGAGGAGCGGTGGCGGAAGGTGAACCTCAGGTGGGTCCTGTGGACGTCCTCGATGGGAACAGCGATCTGGGGGAGGAACGTGTGACAAGGTGAGGGCAGGGGACACGGGCTGAGCCCCACCTGGGCACTGTCCCCTTGTGCCCAGGCCTGAACCCCCACATCCTTCCCAGTCAAGCAGTGAGGCTGAACTGGGGGCACTGGGGTGGGGACAGGGCGGGAGTGCCCATTCCCAGTGCTGCTCATCCTGGGTGTCCATGCAGGGTCATGCTGTGACCCTGGCAGCCCCTCCATTGTCCCCAAGAGGGGACCAAGGACTGCCACCCAAAATCAGGGTCCTGTGGCACAGGAGGAGCGAGGGATGCAGCCCTGTCCCACCCCAGCCCCACTCCCCAGGGACCCCCAGACCTTGAGGGTCTCCATCCAGCGCTGGTGACGCTGCTGGTAGTAGACAACAGAGCGGTAGTGGCTGCTGGGGCTGTCCCCTGCTCCTGTGTGGATCACGTTCTGCCAGGAGGAGACACCTCAGGATCAGCCCAAAAGGACCTTGCAGGGAGGGAGAATTCCCATCCCTGCCACCCCCCAAATCCCCCTGCCCACATTTTCCTAAATGCCATCCCCTCCACCTCTGCCAGGTCTGCTGCCACCTCTGAAGGGACACATGGCCCTCCCAGGGCTTGGCCCTGGGGATGGAGATGGAGGAACCATCCCTGGAGAGCCCTCAGCAATTCCAGCCCATTCCTCAGCAGCCAGGTAAGATCTGGTGACAGAACACGTGGGGAGAGGCAAGAGCCAGCCTGGGGAGGGGACACTTTGACCTGACCCTCCTGCCAGTCCCCAGCTCCTTCCTCTCCTGTCTGTCCTGGGAAAGGATGTCTGGTGACACTGGGGGTGGCCAGGGGGTCTGGCTGTCCCCAATTGTCCCCAATTTTCTCTCTATCCCTTCAGAGGACTTTTCCATATTTTCATTCTGTTCCCAGATCTGTTCCAGGCAGCTCCAGGGGCTCCAGTGGCTCCTCCAGCTGGTTCTGCTCCTGGAGCTGCTGCCTCTACCCGAGGTGTGGTGACACAGGGGACACCTGCCATACCCGAGGGTGAGGTGACACAGGGGACACCTGCCATACCCAAAATATGGTGACACAGGGGACACCTGCCATACCCAGGGGCGAGGTGACACAGGGCACACCTGCCATACCCAGGGGTGAGGTGACACAGGGGACACCCACCATACCCGAGGTGCAGTGACACGGGGGACACCTGCAGTACCCAGGGGTGCGGTGGCACGGGGGACACCTGCCATACCCGAGGGCGAGGTGACACAGGGGACATCTACCATATCTGAGGGTGAGGTGACACAGGGGACACCTGCCATACCCAAAATGCGGTGACACAGGGCACACCTGCCATACCCGAGGTGACGTGACACCTGCTGTACCCGAGGGTGAAGTGACACAGGGGACATCTGCCATACCCAAGGGTGAGGTGACACCTGCCATACCCGAGGGTGAGGTGACACAGGGGACACCTGCTGTACCCGAGGTGAGGTGACACCTGCCATACCTGCACCACATTTCCTGCCTCGTCACAGACACACACGGTCACCTCCACGTTCTTCTGCGTCTTCTTGCTGCCCTTGTCGAACTCGCCCTGCACCAGTGTCAGGTAAATGTCGTTCCTGACATCACCTGGGGGGACAGCCCTGTCAGCCAGGTCCTGGCACCGTGGTGGCACCCCCAGGGACCCCCAGTGTTGGGGAAGATGAAATAGGAAAGCCTTATAGATATGATTGCCTTGTAAAAGATGTTGAAAATATGGAAAGTAGAATTGAAATTGGGATGAAGACAAAGTTTGAGTTGAAGAGTAACTAAGAAACAATGGTAGAGCTGACTAAAGATAATCCTCTTTCTTGATAGAATAATACTCTCTGCTTAGGTAGGTCTAAGGGTCAGAACAAACCATGTTTGTCTGGAAGAAGATTCCAAAAAGCAGTTTTTTAAGGTTTAAAATATAACCCCGTATGGTAATGTGATGATTCTTATAGGTTGGATGTAAATGTTGTAGAGTTTGTAGCTTGTCTCAGATTGGTTAAAGAGAATTAGAATATTCAACAGATAAGATGATTTATTGTATTGTAAACAGCAAATCAGCCTCTTTTTGCTCTCTCTTTTTGCCTCTTTCTCTCTCTCTCTCTGGCCTGCTCTGAGCTGTGTCTTGCAGCCCAGCAGCCTCTGACACCCACGCTCTTTCACAATAAACTCCCATGCTCTAAACCCATCTTTAGAGATCTCTCATTTCTATTTTACCCTCAGAACCAAACCCCACAGAGTTCAATCCTACACCCCGGGCTTGTCCCCTCCACACTTGCCTGGCATGATGACCTCAGGGTAGCCCAGCTTGCGAGCCACCGCCGTGCTGCGGTCCACCAGGTGTGGGTGGTCCTTCCTCACCTGGCTCAGGTCTCCCCACAGCATCTTCAGGGACACCCAGAGCCCTGCAGGGACCACGGGGGTTTTTCAAGAGGTGACAGCAAGAGCTAGAAGGCCACCAGGGGCCACAGCAAGTCCTCCCCCACATGACAGATGTCCCATGTCACAGGGGCACGGGATCTCTACCTTGCCCCTTGTGGTTGATGTCCTTCCCCTCCACTGCCTTCCGGATCATGTTGTGAAGGAAATCTCCATCAGCAGTCGCCCTGGAAAAGCCACATTTAGGTCAAAAACCTTTTCTCTTTGGTCCTTGCACCTGTTGTCCCCTGGCAGCTGGTGTCCCCGTGCCAGCCGGGCCCTGGGGTGCTGCTCCCTGCCCCCCAGCTCTGCCCATGGGGCTCACAGGTGCACGGGGATGAAGTGCTGCTTGTCCTCGTCGCTGTCACACGTCCCCTTGGTGATGTCGGTGATGTCCATCACTGCAGTGACACAGAGGTGCCACCGTAGCAGGGCTGGCACTCCCAGCCGGGAGGGGGGCGAAGGCAGGGGGTGTCCCCAGGGCTGCTCCGGGGACACCTCAGCACCCCTGTGCCAGTGCGTGGGGTGTCCTTTGGGCAGGGACATCTCGGGGAGAGGGGGGACACTGTGGGGGCAGAGGGTTGGGGTCTGCACGCAGGGAAAGGGGACAGTGGGAGCAGCCCAGGGACATCACAGAGCCTGGCGGGGTGACAAGGTGGTGGCACGGGCGTCCCTGGGGGTGCCAGCCCCACCTGAGATGCCGAAGGGCCGGCGCAGGCCCGTGCTGAGCTTGCGGCTGTGGCTGTCCCGCAGGTCCATGCGCCCCACCCGGATGATCTGGCACACCAGGAACAGCCGCTCCCGCTTCAGGTCCGCGCTGCCCAGGTCCTGGGTGGGGACAGGGGCTGTGTGACCCTGGCAGTACCGCAGGGGACGGGCCAGCACCGCAGAGGACGTGCCAGCCCCAGGGCCAGGTGACCCCGGGGTGCCCGGGGCTGTGCAGGGGGACCAGAGGGGACAGAGCTTCCACGGGGATGTGGTGACAGCGGGCACCGCGGGAGTCGCAAAGCCCGGGGATGGGGACAATGCTGGGATCGATGGCCAGGCAGCCTGGCGAGTGGGGGGCAAGCTGGCATGATGTCAAGGTGGCCCTGTAGCCCATCTCCGGGGACACTGGGGAGGGGACGGGGTCCCGCGGGTGCTGCCCCCGCGCTGAGGGGAAGGGACAGGAACACCCAGCGTGGGGACACGCGGGGACATCAGCAGCCAGCAGAGCAGGAGATGGGCGAGAGCCGGGGGGCGCAGCGGGGCCGAAGTGCTGATGCTGCTCATTAACATTGATTTTCCCGGCTCATTTGCATCTCGATGGCTCCGCGGCGTCCCGGGGTCAGCGCTGCAGCCCAAGCGCTGAGTCAGCGGGTGCCGAGGGGCGTGGGACGGGCGGGGATGGGCACCCCGAGACCCCCAGCACCGGGAGAGGACCCCGAGACCCCCAGTACAGGGAGGGACCCCGAGACCCCCAGCACCGGGAAGGGACCCCGAGCCCCCCAGCACTGGGAGGGGACTCCGAGACCCCCCAACACCGGGAGGGGACCCCGAGACCCCCCCTACACCGGGAGAGGACCCCGAGATCCCCAGTACGGGGAGGGGGCCCCGACACCTCCAGTACAGGGAGTGACCTCGAGACCCCCAGCACCGGGAAGGGACCCCGAGACCCCCAGTACAGGGGGGACCCCGAGACCCCCAGCACCGGGAGGGGACTCCCAGTACGGGGAGGGACCCCGAGCCCCCCAGCACTGGGAGGGGACTCCGAGATCCCCAATAGGGGAGGGAACCTCGAGACCCCCCAGTACAGGGAGGGGACCCCGAGACCCCCAGCACGGGGGCGACCCCAAGGGGCAGCGCCACGTCCCGGCACCAGGGCAGGGGTCTGTGATGGGACCGGGGGTACACGAGCAGGAGGAGTGGCTGCTGGTGGGGGGACACGGGACCCCCGAAATGCTGCGGGTGGGACAGCTCTGCGGGAGGGGGCGGCGGGTGGTGGCACCGCCCCTCCCCGGGCTCCGAGCTCACCGTGAACACGACCCTGAGGTTGTTGAGCAGCTCGATGTCCTGGGGCACCCCGGTGCTGGCCCAGCGGATCACGTAGTTCTCACTGAGAGGGGGTGGTGGCTGAGGTGGGCACGGCGATGGCAGAGCCCTGCCAGCCCAGCACAGCCCCCAGGACCACCGCACAGACCCCTCAGCCCACCAGTGTCCCCAGCAGCAGCACCAGGACTGTCCCCAGCCACCCCCACCGGTCACCTCAGCAGCGCCTGGGGCAGGACGAGCTGTCCCATATGGGACATTACTGAACTCCATGAGAACCCTCCCGTTCTGGAGACATTTGGGGAGGGACGTGTCCCTTCCCCCTGTGACACCCGCTGGGTCCTGGGCTGGAGGGGATGCCCAGCAGGACAAGCACCCAGCACAGCAGGGACAGGGGTCTCTCCTGTCCCCAGGACCCCACCTGATGATGCGCTGCTCGCCGGGGTCGTACAGGGCCATGAAGAGCTGCGCCTCCTCCCCGATGTGGCAGACGAAGTTGCGGACACAAAGATAGAGGTTGTGGGAGGGGGAAGCGGCCCCGTGGCTGCCGTGGCCTGGAGCTCTCTGCTGCGGGCTCTGGGGGGACACGAAGTGGCTCAGCCCCGCGGCTCAGCCCCTGTCACATCCCCCGGCACAGGGGACATCGGGCTCGGGCATGAGGTGGCCTCACCGTCTCCTCCTGGATGCGCTGGGTGAGGGTCTGCGCCGCCCTCCGGTGCGCCTGGAAGAGGCTGATGACGCTGGTCCTGTCGGGATCCAGGATGTTCTCGTGGTCATCGCGCACCACCAGGTCCAGCGCCAGGATCCTGCGGGGGCCGGGATGGGGACACGGGGACACGGGGCTGTGTGGCCCTCCAGGACTCACTTGTGCTCGCACGGGGTCTGAGAGGGCAGGACAGACCCGACTGGGAAAGGGGACAGGAGTTGGCAGCACCAGCGACACCTGTCCCAGCCACAGCCCTTGGCCAGGTGGCTTGTGCACCTGGTGGCACGCTTATTGTCCCCAGCTGGGATGAGGGGGACACGGGGACAGCCAGGACAGCGGGGACAGAGGGTGCCCCAGGGATGACGGTGACACAGGGACACCCAGACAGGTTATCAGGGAGCACACCTGGGCAGCTTTGATGTCCCCGTGCCCTGTCCCCGCCCTCACTTGTTGCCGTAGTCCATCTTGCCGGTCACCTCCTTCCTGAGCCGCAGGAGCTGATCCTTGGGCAGCGTCCCCGAGAGCAGCTGCGAGCGCTGCTCCATCAGCTCCTGCATCATCCTCTTCACCTGCCCGTACCGCTCCGTCTGCCCGGCCTGCGCTGGCACCTCAGGGTCACCGGGGCCACCAGGGGCCCCCCACCCTGCTCCCGCATCCCCTGGACCCCCAGACCTTCATCCCTCACCACAAAGAGCTGCTTCCAGATGGTGGCCCACTCCCGCAGCGTGGTGGTGATCTCCTGCACCATGGGCATCTCGGCGGGCACCGCGCTCTGCTCCGCCCTGGGGGAGGCACAGGGACCCCTGCAGCCCCCCCGGCACCGCAGGGACCCCGCACGGGGGAGAAGGTGGAGCCCACCGTGCCCCGGACCTACCCCCGCTGCTCCACCAGGGCGCCTTTCAGCCGGATCAGCGAGGCCGGGAAGATGCCCTGGGGGAACCAGAGCCATCGGCACCCCCGGGCTGGGACAAATCCCTCGTAGGGGGCACGGCTGGGGGCTCCCAATGCCACAGGGTGCCCAGCCTGCCGTGCCCCCTGCACCCCTGGAACCCCAGCATCCCCCCAGGGACAGGGCAGGCTGCTGTCCGTGCCCCAGGTCCCCAGCAGGGACAGGGAAAGCCACCAGCAGTGTCCCCTCACCTACCCGGGCAGCCCTGTTCCGGAGCGAGTACCCGCAGTACCAGCCTGGGAGGGGAGGGGACATCATCAGCCAGGCTGGGTGGCCTGGTCCCCGCTGCAGGGACACGGAGGGCGCAGGAACCCACCCTGGGGTGCCCCTTACCCTCGGAGGCCTGCAGGATGTGCACCATCTCCCCGACCTGCAGCGGCAGGTGATGCTCCTTGGTGCGTGGGAAGTTCCACACGGCTGCAGGGAGAGGGGCTGGGGTTGGGATCCCTGCCTGGAGCCCCTCAGCAGCCCCCGGGGCCCATGAACCTGCACCCCACAGCCAGCCCCCCACGGGCTGGGTGCCCCCCAGAGCACCCCAACAGGCCCCGTTCAGCCCTAAGAGATGGGGCAGAGCCCCAGCCCCACAAACAGCGTGGGACCCCCGAGCACCCCGATCCCACACCCCAAGACAGCCACAGCACTGCCCACACAACCCCCAGACCCCTCTTGGCACTCAGGGGTGCCCTATGGGACCCCCTGCCTGCCACCCACACCCTGGGTGCCCCTGGTGCTGCTCCTGCCACAAGCAGTGCCAGCTGAGCCCCTGCCCAGGTCTGTCTGGGGACAGCAGAGCTGGTGACAGCAGAGGGGGACAGAGGGGACAGGAGCGCTGTGGTGGCCACCCACTTCCTGCCCGGCTGTGCTGTGGTTGTCCCCGTCGCTATTTCTGGCCTCTGGGACAGCTCTGGCGCACGCAGCCCTGGTTTGGCTCCCAGACTGGGGACAGTCCATGCACCCGGGGGTCCCTGCTAGGACCGTGCCTGTGCCCACCCTGAGTCCCAGCCAGCACCCCCAGACCCACACGGCTCATCGGGACCCCTCATGCTGACCCTCACCGGCAGCCTCGAGGTCCCAGGGACCCCTCCCATGACCCTGCACCCCCCAGGAGGACCCTGAGGCAGCGGGAGCAGCAGCTCAGCCTTCACTCAGAGGCTGCCCAGGACCTGCAGGAGCTCAGCCCCTGCTCCAGCTCTGCAGAAAGCGCAAGGGAAGGGTGCAGGAAACGGCCCCACGAGAAACGGGAAGAACCTCAGGGCTGCCAGAGCCAGCAGAAGCTGGGGGTGCTGCAGAGAGTGGGGGTGCCCAGGGCTGGTGCAGGGCACGGGGAGCCGGCAAGGAATGGGGGGTGCCCAAGGGTTTTGTCACCACCAGCACTGGTGCAGCTGCAAAGCCCCAGCAGGGACCTGAGACAAATTATTGGGGTGTCTCAAGGCTCCCCCAGAGCCACAGCCTGGGGGGAAGCCAAGCCCGCACCCCATGCTGAGCCCCAGTGTTTCCCACCCCCAGCAGCAGCAGCCCTGGAGCCTCCTGGCGCGTGGGGCCTGCTGGCACCTGTCCTGCTTGGCACCGTCCCTGAGCCTTCTGTCACCAGCCCTGCAGTCCCCACTACCCCCTGTTTGTCCCTGCAGCCACCCAGCGCCAGCACCGTGGGGACCCGGTCCCCTCCTCGCATCACAACGGCACCAGCTCGGCACCACGGGTGCCACCACCAGAGCTGCGGGTACCACGCGTGTCCCCTCACCCTGAGCACCCCATCCTGCCAGCCCTGCGCCCCTCCAGCCGAGCAGGAACCCCACCAGAGCCCGGGTCCCGCAGCCCCCACTCACCCACGCCAAACTTCTCCTTGGTGGGCAGCCAGGGCGCCATGGCCACCGGGCCACCGGGGCGCTCCGCGGGGACCGGGGCGCTGCACGGCCACCGGTTGCTTCCCCTGCCGTTGTCCCCGTGTCACGTGTAGCCCCAGCTTGTGAAACCTCCGCTTCCTCAGCGCGCTCGGAGCGCGGGGGTCCCACCCCACCGTCTGTCCCTGCCGTGTGCACGGTGGAGACGGAGCCCCCGGGATCCCCACACCCACGGGTGAGGGCTCAGGGGTCCATCTCAAGATGGTTCTGGTCACTGGAGGGTCGTGTGGTGGCACGGTGACCCCTTGGCTGAGCCCCCAGCCAGCAGGACATGGGGCTGGCACCACGGGGTGAGCTCTGGCCACATCCTGGCATGGGGACCACGTGGAGCTGTGTCCTTGTCCCAGCCGTGTCCCTGTCCCAGCAATGTCCCTGTGCCAGCCGTG